>JAODAL010011419.1:0-100114 GCA_025379985.1 Phyllomedusa bahiana
TTGGGGGTGGGGCCCTTTAATTACGGGCACGAGGTGCCGGCCAAAAAACCAAAATCCCTGACATCTTGAGCAAAGGGTGGGCCAAACCAGTAAAAATTTGGACCAGCTGTAGCGATATAGGACTCCTGGACCCCCGCTGTACGAAAGAGGCCCCAAACCCAATTTCAGGATTTTTAGGCTGCAAGGCAGGCCCTTCACATACGTTTTCCCCGGGAGGTGTTTTGGAAATCCACGGGGGTACAGGAGGAGTCCGGGTTTCTGGGGGGACTGGGTGCGGGGGAGGGGGCTAAAAGACCCCCCGTATCTTAAGAACGAGATAGGGGCGCAGCTTGACGTTTTTCTGGGCGGGCCCGGAAATTTGAAGACGGAAGCCCAAAAAACGGAAAAAAAGGAGCGACCTCGGCTTGCCGGGGGTTCGGGCCCCTTTGGGCCCGGGGTTGAAGATATAGGGGTTTCTTGGGGCCCGTGGGGGATGTCAATAGGGGGCGAGAGCCCCCTCCAGCAGGTGACCCATTCTTTTTGACCCAACCTTTGGGGGCCCAAAATTTTCTCGTTTCACCTTTTGGTAAATTTTTTTCCCGGGGGAAAAGGAGAACGTCTTGGGGAAAAAAACCCCACAATATGTATTTTTACCAGGGGAGGATCTCTGCAGAACGAAGCCCGGGACACTGACAGAAAAGCACCCATTTCCAGAATAAAAGGGGGTTAGGGTCCGGGGGCGAGACGGGGGCCGGGAGCCAAACCCGGAATCCCGCTTGACCCCGGTTGAAGGCTTTTGACCCCTTCGGGGGGCCAGGTTTTGGGGATTGGCTTTTTTCTTAGTTAGAGCCCCCCCAAGGGAGCCCCCAAGTGTAGAGAAAGTGGGGGAAAAAAATTGTTCTATAATAAAATTGGCGAACCCCCAAAAAACATTGAAGGGCCCCCGAAGGGCCCCCGGTTGTGGCCAAATGTAAAACTGCAGAGAGTTTAAAAGGGACCCCTCTAAAGGGCCCCTTTCAAGAAAAGTCCCCTAAGAAGGGAAAGCTGGTACTTTCAAAGAGAAAACTTTCCGGTTTGGAAAAAAGTAAAGGGTGCGGATTTCCCGCCTGGGGACCTTGGCCCCGGACTGGTGGCGATGATTCTCGGATGGGGGAAAAAATTTAAAAAATTTTCCCCCCAATAAAAAATCACAAAATTTTTGAGAGTTCCCGAAAGATCTCTTTGGGACAAAGTCGAAAACTGCAGTGGCTTACGGAGCCGAATGGCAAAAACCAAAATTTATCGAATGGCCCCCCCCCCCGGGTTTAAACCCAAATTTTCCCACCCATCCCCTTCACGAATGCGGATTAAATTAAGGAAACCGCTTTTAGATCCAGCTTGGAAAAGTTTTTTTGCGCCATGCAGGCTTGGGAAGAGTTAAGAGATAAAAGGGAGGGGGGACTTTTTTTTTTACTGTAATTTTTTTTAACCCCCCGTAGTGGGATGCAGGGCGGAGAGACCCGTTTTTTTCTCCACGAAAAAGAACCCGGGCCCCCTGCTGGAGCCGGGGACTTCCCGAAAAAAAACCCTTTATGAGGTTCCAATGATTTCAGACAAAACCCTTTTTTTTCCCGGGGGAGGAGAGGGAAAGCCCCCGTCCCCAGGGAGGAGTGCGGGCCGGGTTGCAGATCAATGGGGAAAATCAAAGGGCCGGTGGGGAGGAAGCATTTGGGCCTGTTTTTCCCAAAAAAGAGGGTCATAAAAGCCCCCCAAGTAGGGGCCCAAGGTGGGCCCAGGGGGAGGCTTGGTAGATTTCAGGGTAGGCGCCCCGAGGAGCAGGTTGCGGCTTCGACAGGCAACGCGAGAAACACGGGGGAACCCCCAATGAAAAGATTTCACCGAGCCCCAACCCAAAGGGTGGGGGTTTTTGGGTCCTGAAAACCCATGGGGGGCCCGAAGGTTTTTTAAGAGGAGGAGCTGGGCAGGCCCAAGAAGTTGCAGATTCCATTGTGAAAGCCCCAACCTGCAAGGTGAGGGGGGCATTTCGGGGGGCGGTTTGGCATTCCCCCACTGACCAACGAGAGGGAGGAAAAAGGTTTTTCCCAAGGAAAACAATGGGGGACGAAACCTGGGGCACTAGTTTTGTGGCTTATGAAGTTCCCCGCAGACCTGAATCAATAAAAATGGTTGGGCCCGAAAGGGGCGTCCGGTGAAAAAACCAATTGGGGGTCCCAAAATTCTAAAGACAATGATACAGTTATCTTTCCGCATTTAAAACCCGGGAAGATCCAAATGCCCGAGGGGGGTCCCCACTGCAAAAGAAACCAATATTCAGAGGGGGGGCCTACTGACAAAACGTCTCCCGGGCATTTTTAAAGAAATAAAGGAAGAAAAAAAAGAAAAAAAATACATTTTAAACCCAAAAGAGGCCATAAACGCTAAATAGAGCAGAAGGGGGGGGGGGATCCTTTAAAAAAAGAAGGGATGTTCTGGATCTTCAATCTTAATAGTTTGAAACCAAATGGGGTTTACGGTAAATGAGGGGACAAAAAATATAGTTTTGGGAAAAGTGATCCTGTTTCGTTATACAAAAAAGGGCCCTTAGAGGGGGAGGAGGTTTCAAAAGTGTTTTGGGAATTTAGTAATTATTGACCCAAATTTTAGGACTTTCCCGTGCAAAAATGAGCCAAGAACCAATAGAAATTAAATGAAAACCCACTAGGGGAGGGAAAAAGGAAAGTTCTAAACGAGGGCTTTTAAATTTGTAACTTTTTTCAATGGGAAGTTTTTATAGTTTTATATATTTATTTCAGTATTTTATTCAAAAAAATTGTAAGATGTTTAAAACGGTAAAAAGCTTTAGCTTACAGTTTCATTTGAAGGTTGTTGTATGGGAAAAAACCCAAAATTCTGTTTTTTAAAATTTTCCTATACCCAAAATGTTTTTTTGGGGCAAAAAAGTGTTCTTTTATATATTTTGGATATTAAGGCAAATATAAATACTTCTTTTTGAATTAAGCTAGTTTTCTATTTTAAGACACTGAGTCCACTTTTAGCTCCTGCTTACGGCCGAGCTCCATCAGGCAGATTTTCCTTTGCACCGGACGTTCTCCCCTTTGGGAAGAGAAAAGTCTTTTTTCAAAAAGTTTTTTTTTTTGGGAAGCTGGAAAAAATTTATTTGACACTCCCACATGCGGGAAAGTTTAAACTGCAAAAAAGTGGATTTTAGGGATGGTGAATAATAAAGCAAAAGTAAAAAAAAAAACAAAAAACCTAAATGCAATGGAAATATATACCTTTAAATTTTATATAAAAATGCTGTTTAAAAGTGTTCTATGAAATCTTTAAACTCTAGAAAATTTCCTTTAAAAATTAGGGGGAAAACATTTTGGGGGGGGAAATATGTTTTTTTGGGCTGGTTGTCCCGAAAATTTAAATTTATACCTGTGTGGCCTTTTTTGTTGGGCTTTTTTTGTTTTTGATTTTGTTGAAATTAATTTTGGGGTTTTAAAGGTGCTGAAACCCCTCTCTTTTTTTAAAAGGGCCCCTTATTGTAAAAATATAATCCCCGGGTTATTTTATAGACTAAATTTTGGGGACAACTAGATGGTTCTGGGGGGCTGCCCTTGGTTGGGGGGGTTTTACTCCCTAAAGCCAAAAGGGTAAAAGTGGTGGGGAAGTTAGGTTTTTTAAATGGGGTCTAGGTTTTCCCCTTTATTTGAATGAAATTTTGGGAATGGGATCGGGCCCCTATCGCATTGTTTTTTTTTTTCTCTTTTTTCCAAAAGTTTTTTTATTTTTCGTTATTTTTTAAAAATTTTAAATTTTTTTTTAGTAGGCGGGGGAATTTTTGGGATTTATTGTATTTTTGTGATTTATTTTCTTGGCCCTATGGACCTTTTTTCAGATTTTCTTTTATGTAGTAAGTCCTAGCTCACAGTTACTCACAGGGGGAACCCGGGGTAAGGAGTTTTTGGGGGCGTCCGGGGTTTCTCTACAAGCAACCCCATGTGCCAAAAAGGGGGAATAAAGGGGGTTGTCCCCTTCCCAAAGCATTCAGCCTATATCCGTCCCGGGATTTGGGAATTGAGGGGCGTGTTTTTGTCTGCCTTTTTCTCTCCTCCCTCCCCCCCCCTTTCCCCCCGCAAACAAAAGGGCTCTCCTCTGTAACTTCTATAAGCGAGAGGGGGGGGGGGGCGGGGGGGGGTTTTGCTGCCAAAATTTAAAACCCTGTGTGTCCCTGCCTAGGTCTTGTTGCTCCACGGAGACAGCAGGGGAAGAGGTCTAACTTTTGAGTGGGGAAACCAGAGGTTGTGAAGTGTGTATGCTAATAGCAGAGCAGAGGGGATTTTGGTTTTCCCTTTTTCCCCCCTGCTTAGTTAATATCCCCACTTCCCCAAAGCAAAAAAACAAATTGTAGAAAGGGACAAGGGCAGCTAGGGAAGTGTTATATTTTCCGTATGTGTCATGGGTAAGCAGGGAAGGGTTCACATGCTGTCTGTTGATTAGTATATTCACCGGAAACGGGGAAAAATATGATTTTTGTAACAACAGGGTTTTCCGGCGGTCAATCTATTGATGGGGCCCTCATCTTATCAATCTGTGTAGGGAGGGGGGAGGGGAAGCAGGCACACACGGGGTTAATCAGGTTTGACAGTACACACAGGGGGGTTAGATCCCCCCTCCCCATTTCAAAAGCATACTGTGCAGGAGGGGCTCTTTCTCGGAAGTTTTTCCTTGAAGGGGGGATGGTCTCAGACCTGAAAACCCCGTGAGATAAAGAAAACCAAAGTCAGTGCTATAGAGATTAGAAGTGATGTAGTACTAAAAAAGGGGCTAACTCAAAATCAGAAGGCATTTTTAATGAACATATATTGCAAAGTGCTTTTTTTTTTTTTAAATATTTTTTTAATTAAAACCCCAAACATTGTAGCGAGGACAACCCTTTAATGAAACCTGCCGGGTTGGCCCCGGTGGATCTTTTATGGCATTTTAGGAATGATTTGCATTTAGAATCTACCCGACCACCCAAAGGTGGGGAAAATCTTTAAATTTTTGCTTCTAGAAAAGGGTTTTTTCTTTACCCCCGTAGGGGAGAAGGAAAAGAAAAAGGGCTCTCTTGCTTTACTCGCCTCTTTATGCACCCCTTGAGGCCAGTGCTAAAGGAACTTCCATGCCAAAATTTTGCGCCCCTAAAACCCTTACCCATCCTTTGGGGTGTTAAAAGGGAAAGAAGCTCTTTTAATTTAACCCCTTTGGGTAGGGAAACCTGGCTAAAGTGCTGCATGTCCCCAGGTTGCATGCACAGAGTAATCGCCAACTGGTGGGGACTGCCGGAAAAAAGGGGAGTAAGGGGGCGGGTTGAAGTCAAAAAGAAAATCATAAAAAGGGATAAGGGCAAAAGGCCCGTAAAACTCCCGGGGGTCAGGGAAAGCTGGGTCATTATCTGGAGAGACTAATCAGGCCAAGGCTCCAGAGACAAGAGTAGTCACAGGCAAGCTGGATCAGAAACTGAAGAGAAAAGAAGCAGAAACTTCTGGCCTAGAAGACCTATCAATGCAGGATGACACCACGGGTTTACCCGCCCCGCACCGGATTGGGCCCTCCGTGATCTTTTAAAGGCTGTATATACAAATGGGGGAAAGCAGTGGGCACTGCAGCTGCAAATCTGCCCTGGTCATTCCGAGGTGTAAATTGAAGCTTGGGGCCCTAGTGCAAAAAAAATTTAAATTGGCCCCCAGTTACAATTTTGCCCCTTACAAGGTTTGGGATCTCCTTTTTGTGGGGGGAGGGGTTTTTGGGGCCCCCCTCAAGCTGTCGGGGCCTGGGGAATGACTGGGTACCCCGAGCCCCCATAGCTCCCCCCCTGGAAAAATTTTAAAAAAGGTTTGTGCAAATTTTTATGACGATCCCTTTCCCCACCCTTTTCAGATGGGGAGCCCCTTTCCCCTACTCTTGAGGTGAAAAACAGCCCTGATCCCACATTTCCCTGGGTTCTGGGAAAACCCAGCTGTTAAAAATTGGTTAAGGGAAAAATTGGGAAAATGTCCCTCACTGATTGTTTGAATTTTTGTGTAGATGAAATTTTGTGTTTTGGGGTTATTAAAAATAATTTTAATATAAATTTTTTTGGCACCAAAATCTTAAGGGCATGTTCCCCACGGCACGGGTTTTTTGGAGGTTTTTTTGACGGTTTTCGGTTTTTTCAGACCTTGGGGCTGGGAAAAAACCCGGGGGGAAAATGGGCAGGAACGGGGGGCTCTTTTGGGAAAAACCCCCGGGAGCAGGGCCCCTGCCCAGACCCTTTTACCCGTCCCGCTACGAGGGCCCGGATTTCCCCATTTGTACCTTGCCTACCCCTTTGGGCCCCCAACCCCAAGCAAGTTTCCCCCCAGTGGAAAACGACCTGGGAGAAATTTCCCGCCGCGCAATCCATCCTGCTTTGCGGTGGGCCTTTTGGTGAATTTCCGGGGGGCCTACTTAGATTCCCCTCCCTGGTTTTGGGTTCCCCATCGCCCTTTCGGTTTGGGCCAGCGGATCCATACCAGACCGGTTTTTCCCCGTAAGTCCCGGGCCCTGGAAACCCCCCAAGGGGGCCAAATTTCCCAGGGCCCGGCGGATCTAAGACTTTTTGTTGCCCCCCATCACAAACCCAAATAGGTTTAAAAGGCGCAGTAAAATAAACCCGTGTCCACCTTGGGTTTAGCCCAAATCATCACGCCCAGCAGCAGCAACCCCCGGCCCCTCTCCCGTGGTTGTCCCCGCCTTGCGGTTCCTTGGCTCTGGGGGGCCCAAGCTTCGGCTGAGCTCCGTTTCCCCGTTCGATGGAGATCCAAAACTCTGCAGGGGGTTCATCACCCAATGTTCTATGCACGTGGAGCTGATGGCCAATCAGTTCCTGTCCGAGCGTGCGAAAGTGGCTTTTGTGGTCAGCCTGCTCTCCGGGAAGGCCCTGGCATGGGCTACACCTCTGTGGGACAGGAACAATCCAGTGACGGCGGACCTACAGTCTTTCCTCAGTGAGTTCCGCAGTGTGTTTGAGGAACCAGCTCGTGCATCCTCCGCCGAGACAGCCCTCCTAAACCTATGCCAGGGGGATTTGTCCGTGGGAGATTATGCGTTGCCTCAGAACTGTCATGGAACGAGGCCGCTCTGTGCGCCACCTTCAAGAAAGGGCTCTCAAGTCGAGTTAAGGACATCTTGGCCGCTAGAGACATTCCATCTTCCCTCAGTGACTTGATCCGGTTGGCCACCCGCATTGATGTGCGCTTCCTTGAACGGGAAGAGGAACTTCGGCAAGAGTGTCAGTTAACCCAACCTCACCGGTTTCCTCGCCTGGCACCGGTGTTCCAGAGGCCTCCTGCGCCACAGTCGCCAACACCCACCGAGGAGCCCATGCAGATTGATCGGGCTCATCTCACAGGCAAGAGTTGGCCCAGCGTCGGCAAGGAACTTGTGCCTTACTGTGGCAGCCCCGAGCATTACCGAAGGAGTTGTCCCAAGCATCCCGAGCATGCGGGAAACTCCCGCACCTAGGTTCTGTGGGAGAGGCATTCCTAGGTGCAAACTCCTCCTCTCCATGCCTGTTGATGCCAGTGCAGGTCGTGACTGAAGCTGGAATCTCGTTCCAAGTTCCGTCATTTCTGGATTCGGGCACAGCCGGGAACTTTATCCATCAGTCTCTGGTGAGGCAGTATCGTCTTCCGGTGGTCCGCCTGGAGAAACCGCTTGTTATCTCTTCAGTCAGAGGGGACCTGCTTAGCGACACCATCCAATTTGTCACCAAGCCACTGTCCCTCCACATAGCGGCGCTACATAAGGAAGAGATCTCCTTCTACGTGTTGCCTCGCTCCTCGTCGGCGGTTCTTCTTGGACTTCCTTGGCTGCGGCTCCACTCTCCTACGCTGGACTGGACGACTGGTGAAGTAACTCGCTGGGGTCCCAATTGCCTGAGTCGCTGTCTGGTGGCACCTCGCCCAGTGCTTCCCTGCTCTGGCATGACCCTCCGCTAGACGTTGACTGGTCTACCAGCCGAATATTTGGAGTTCGCCGATGTGTTTTCGGAGAAACAAGCGGAGATCCTACCGCCATATCGCCCCTACGACTGTCCCATTGAGCTCTTGCCAGGCACCAGCCCTCCACGAGGTCAGGTCTACCCCTTTCCGTGCCGGAGAGGCAGGCTCTGTCCAAGTTTATAGAGGAAAATCTACAGAAGGGGTTCATCCGGAAATCCTCCTCTCCCGCAGGAGCGGGATTCTTCTTCGTGGAAAAAAAGGATGGCTACTTACGCCCCTGCATCGATTATCGGGGCCTGAACAAGATCACGGTGAAAAATAGATACCCGCTGCCGTTGATCACTGAACTTTTCGACCGCCTTCGTGGAGCTAAGGTCTTCACTAAGCTGGATCTGAGAGAGGCCTACAATTTGGTCCGTATCCGCAAGGGCAATGAATGGAAGACGGCATACAACACCCCGGACGGCCACTTCGAGCATCTGGTCATACCATTCGGACTGTGTAATGCCCCTGACGTCTTCCAGGAGCTCGTGAATGACATCTTCAGAGACCTCCTCTACACCTGTGTAGTGGTCTACTTGGACGATATATTGGTGTACTCTCCTGACCTCGTGCCCCACCCCTGCCATGTCCGTCAGGTGTTGAAGCGTCTCCGAGATAACCACCTGTATGCCAAGCTGGGGAGTCCCTCTTCCACCAAACCAGTCTTACGTTTCTGGGATACATCATCTCTGACCAAGGCCTACAGATGGATCCAGCAAAACTGTCGGCCGTGTTGTCGTGGCCACGCCCAGTCGGCCTGCGAGCCATACAGCGTTTCCTGGGGTTCTGCAACTACTATCACCAATTTATTCCTCACTTTTCAACGCTAGTAGCTCCTATAGTGGTGCTTACGAAGAAACACGCTAACCCCTGTAGCTGGCCCTCTGAAGCTGAGGAGGCATTCACTAAGCTCAAGTCTGCCTTTGCCACTGCATCAATCCTATCGCGACTGGACCCCGCAAAACCCTTCACGTTGGAAGTGGATGCCTCATCCGTGGGGATTGGAGCAGTTCTCACGCAAAAAGGGCCCATGGGCAAGACAGTAATTTGTGGCTTCTTTTCCAAGACGTTCTCACCGGCCGAGAGGAACTACACGATTGGCGATCGGGAGCTACTAGCTATCAAGCTGGCTTTGGAGGAATGGCGTTATTTGCTGGACCGCATTTTTTCAGACCACAAAAACCTCCAGTACCTTCAGACGGCTCAGCAACTTAACCCACACCAGGCTAGGTGGTCGTTCTTTTTCTCCCGGTTTGACTTCCAGATCCACTTCCGGCCCGCAGAAAAGAACATAAAGGCCGACGCTCTCTCTCGTGCCTCCGACGTGGTGGGTGAAGAAACTACTCCTGAGCACATAATTCCCACAGAACGTCTTATCTCAGCTGCCCCAGTTGACCTCTGGAAGGTTCCCCCGGGGAAGACTTACGTAAGCCCTGCTCTCCGCAGACGTATCTTGAAATGGGGACATTGCTCTTTGGTGGCCGGTCACCCCGGCACCGAAAAACATTCCTCCTGATATCCCGTTTTAAATTGGTGGCCAACCTCGTTAAAGATGTCAAGATTTCCCTTGAGTCTTGTAATTCCTGTGCCCGCAAAAAGGGAGCCCTATCACAAGCCGGCAGGCTACTACATCCACTACCCATCCCTATCAGCCATGGTCCCACATAGTATGGACTTTGTAACGATCTCCCTCCTTCGGCTGGCAACACCATTGTCTGGGTGATCACAGATCGGTTTTCCAAGATGGCGCATTTTGTCCCTTTGCTTGACCTGCCGTCTGGCCCTCGCCTGGCTGAGCTATTTTTTCAACATGTTTTTCGTCTGCACGGGCTCCCTCAGCAAATCGTCTCGAATCGGGGGTTCCAGTTTGTTACCAAGTTTTGGTGGGCTCTGTGTTCTCAACTCCAGGTGAAGCTCGACTTCTCTTCTGCTTACCACCCTCAGACGACAGGCCAGGTGGAGAGGGTCAACCAGGTTTTGGGGTGTTATCTACGCCACTTCGTCTCTGCATGCCAACATGACTGGTCCAACTTGCTGCCGTGGGCGGAGTTTTCTTACAATTCCCTAGACTCGGAGTCCGCGGGGGCTTCCCCCTTCTACATCGTGTACGGTCTGCATCTCCGCCCACCTCTCCCTCTGGCATTTCCATCTGAGGTCCCTGCGGCGGACGCACTGGTCCAGGACATGAAGACCATCTGGTCCCTGACCCGCCAATCTCTGCTCCGTGCTTCCGAGCGCACGAAGGCTCAAGTGATAGAAGAATTTTCCTCCTATTTTTCTCCCCGGGTGACAAGGTGTGGCTGTCGGCTAAATACGTCCGCCTCAAGATTCCCACCTACAAACTGGGACCTCGCTTCCTGGGACCGTTTGAAGTTAGTCGCATTAACCCAGTGTCCTACAAACTCCGGCTCCCACCTACCATGCGAATTCCCAAATCCTTTCATGTCTCACTACTTAAGCCCCCCGGTCCTGAATCGCTTCTCACGGAAGACAGTCCCTCCTTCGTCCGTGGCGGATGCCTCTAATGTCTTCATGGTCAAGGAGATCCTAGGTATGAGAAGGACCAGAGGGAGAGTTACTTTTGGTGGACTGGAAGGGATTAAGTCCCGAAGAAAGGTCTTGGGAGCCCGGAGGAGATATCGTGGACCGCAGTGTCATCCAGAAATTCCTCCGCTCTAAAAAGAAGGGGGGGCCAAAGGGGGGAGGTACTGTCACGGATGCCCATGCATCCCTCGTCCCGGGTGCATCCGTGCCCCGCCCCGGGGGGGCCCCCCGCCGCATGCCGGATCCGGGGCCCGCTCCCCCTCTTCCCGTGCCATGGTACTTACCGGCCACCCCCGCTTGCCCTTTCGTCCGTGGCGCGGCACCCCGCCCCCATAGGGCGCCCGCGCCGGCAGTGTGTTTTTTAAAAGCGACAGTGCGCGTAATTAGTCTTCCCGGGACCTGTCTATTAAGCCGGTTTTCCCCTGGAAAACCTTGCCGGATCTTTAGTGTCATGCTATGAAAAAGCGTTCTTGAAGTCTTGTCTACCGTGTTATGAAGCTTGCTTAGATTACTGCCCACAAAATCTTGCCCCCTCCCCAGCCCCTTCTCCTGTCCCGCTAAAAGCCTGTTGCCGATTTGTCCCCTGGGGTTAAACCCTTGGGCCCCGCCCCCCGAAAGCAAGTCCCGCCAGGGGAACGACCGGGTGTTCCCCGTCGCAGCAAGTTCACCCCGGTTTGCGGCGGGTTGGGGGAATATGTGGGTGTGGAAACGCCGCATTGATTTAAGTAAAATCAATGTGTGATTATTTTTGTAAAGATTCTTTTGCATTTGGTGTTTGGCCCAAGATCCCACTTTTCCCCGGACTGGATGTATGCAAATGATAGCATTGATAGAGACATGTGATGGAGGATGAGGCAGCGGCCATTTTTGGGAAAAAAGAAAGACAAAGAGAAGGGGAGGGAACAGATATGGTTAAGATTGACTGGCTTTTGCTCCGTTTGGGCTCAAAGTGTGAAACCCCAGGGAGAGGGGGAGTGTAACTGTGGATTAAAGCTGTTGTAAAAGAAACCCCCACAAAGGAAAGAACATTCGAGATGGAGGGGACTGCATTTGGTGTGGGCTTAACAGCAGGGTCTCACCCAGAGCAGCAATCCCGGCATCAAAAGGTATCCCCGGGTCAAAAAAAGCATCACGCCAACAAACTGGGGACTGTGTGCGGCCTGTTAGTCTAGTTAGGACAGATTTGGTTTCGGCCCAAAGTTTTATCCAAATACGCCCCTGATTGGGACTTGGAGGGGGATTGCTATAGCATGTTATTTATGCAACGGTTCGCATGTGAGGGATTTGTTTTTATGTATATGTAAGTTCCCGTGCCACACCCCCGCGCGCTTTTAAACTGAGAACCCGATTTTTCCCTGCCCTTTTTTGGGTTTTAAAAAAGGAGCGGGTGTTCGGCCTTTCTGAACCCAGAGTAGGTAAACTGCCCTACATCCAGAGGAACACTCTCGGCGCGCGCTGTGTGGACAGGGGCCTTGGTTATACTTTGTCATGTGTGTTTGGGGGATTTGTTCCAATTTTTTTCCTGAAAAGTTCAGTAAACTAGGGGTTTTTGTTAAAATGGTGTGGAGTCGTTTTCTTGTCGTAAACTTGCTGTATTCCGGGAATCCTCCTCGGGTGCTTCGGTTACAACAGGGCGTAGTCGGAGCTAACGGAGTTATGGACGGTGATGCGACGGGAGGTTTTCCCCCGGCGTCATGGCGCCGGCCAGAGCCAAGTTGGGGTGCCCCCCATAATCCCCGCCCAGGGAGTTATGTTCCTGTAGGGTCACTTTTACAATCCCTCCAAATTTGTGGAGAAAATGACACTGCAGGATGGACAGAAAAGGGTGATAGAGTTAAAATATGTAACCTAGCTCCAAAACAGGGGCGGGATAGCTTGGGTGTTTAGAGGGGGTGTTGAGGACAGTGTGGTCGGCGAGTTGAGAGGGAAAATTGGAGAAAATATTCCCCCTGTGGATGGGCCAAGGGGGGCGTGCCAGGTGGTCACCTGCGAAGCCATTCTTCAATGGCCGCAAGAGAGGGTGGCCCCTCATGCGGTTACTCAAAGCCCTACAGGAAATGTTGAATGAAATAAGGGGGGAGCCCCAGTGGCCCGGGGGCTTTTGGAAGTGGATAATTTAATAAGAGATCAGTTATTGTGGGACTTACAATAAATCCTTAGGGAAAATTGCAAGGATGCCCCGAATATGATGACCTGATTTTTAAAGTGTTTACTTAGCCTGTAGAGAGGGAAAAGAACCCTCCCCTAATGGTAAAGGCGTCGTAGTGCCCAAGCAAGCAGAGGAGCGGGAGATAGGGTCTTTAACGATTGGTCCAGGCTTTGGGGACAGAGTTGAGAGAACTTCGGGGGAAAGTGCCCAGATGAAGGCAGAACGGAAAAAAACTCCAGAAGGCCCTCAGCTTCCCCCACCCCCTTTCGGACAACCCACGCGGGGGGTCCCACTGAAGGGGGCCCCATCAGGTGACGGGATTGGGGGGCCTCTTGTGGGCTTCCCAACAGTAGGCCCACATCCCCCAGAGAGTTTTGAAATGTACGGGCAGAGCAGGGTTAAAAAATGACCACCACAGACGGGGCCTGTGGGGTGCAAGAAGTAAACCCCTACGTGGGAGCATGATTCTATGAACGTCTCGTTATGGAACCCGAGTTAGAACCCCAAAAAGTCGTCCCTTTTGTACAGGGTCGAGTGCCCCCTGATCCCCATGGAGTTTTTTTGAGCGAACTTTAGGCACATGAGGGAGCAGAAGGGGAGCGTCATTAGGTGACAGCACCCAAAAATGGTAAATTTGGAGTACAAGGGTAGTTGGATGAAACCCGACTTTTGGGAAAAGAAATCGGCAAAAAGGGGAGTGGTGCTATGGATACCATCTCCCCGGGGGATGGTGTAAAACCTGGGCATAAATGTGCTCAGGACTTGGCCCCAATTTAGCTAAAGGGGCCCCAAGATATGGCAGGGCCCCCCAGCACGGCAACTCAAAAGGCCTCAACGATGGTGAGGAGCTGCGTCTGCGAAGGCCCCACATGGTCGGCCATTGGGGCGGTGAAGTGCCTCGAAACCCTGATCAAGATCCCCCGCACAAACAGGTTTTGAGTTGCCGGTGGGACCGGGGAAAGTTGAAGGGTGGAAGTTTGATTGAACCAGTCTCAAGGAAGGGTCACAGAACGCCAGGGAGTGGGGCCCCCTTGCCCCCGTGAAAAAGGGGTGTGTCCCTTGGATGCTCAATGTCTGGCAGCGAGTTAACCCCCCCCAAAAATTATTTGTTAGTAAAGGGTTACGTTACCGGGGAAGGACATTTTCGGGGGGGATTTTAGCTATTGCTGACAAGAGGCGGCTGGCCTATGCAGTGGGGTCGACAGGTAAACCCTCCAACAGCGGAAGGGAAGGGGCCGAGTGATCAGGCCAAAAGGGGGTTGATCAGGGCTCTTATTGGGGAAACAAAAGTGCGGGAAAGTCCCCTTGGGGAATTTCAGGAGGGGTTCTAAGACATGATGAAGACTTTGGGTGTGCTTTTCCATTGAGACGAGACCCCTAGGGCAATGCTATCCCCATGAGAAAGATCCCGGCAAACCCCACGAAAAAAGTAAGAAGTGAAAGAATGGTGGCCCAGCATGGGAAAAACGGGTGCCCAAAGAGAAAAAGTCCTGGGCTGCCCCGGGGGTTTGTTGCAAAAAAAAGTGGGTCTGGTTCTGGTGTTCCCCGAAAACTGAAGCCCAGATGTTCGTGATGGCCTACCACTCCCAGGATTGAAGAATCACGTCGTCTAGGTCTGAAAAGTTTTTGTTTTGACTTGGGCCCAGCGGATTGGAGGTCCAGGGGCTGGGGAGGATAGGGGCAAAGACACCCTTTATTCTACTTGGGGCTTATGAGTTAAATCGGAGCCATTTGGCCTGTCTAATGCCAGGGACATTCCAAAGGGTGATGGAGCATGTTGGGGGTCTTAACTTGAGTCGTGTGATTACCCGGAGATGTGTGTGTTTGGGAACTCCTTTTAAGCCCTTTCGAAAAGCGGCAGGTCCCGGAACGAACGGGACCCCGGGCTAAGATCAAGCCTATGAAGTGTCAACTCTTAAACGCGGAAGAGTTTGGGGTAATGGTCATGGAGGGGGTACGGGGGCCCCAGTAAAGGGGGGCAGTTCAAAAATGGCCTCGGCCGTGTAACTGAGAGGGGAAGCATTCCCCGGGATGGCAGAATTACCCAAGGGTTTTCCCCCTTTTGTCATCTGACGGTCCCCTTTAAAAGATAGTGAGGGGGTCGGCTGGGGGCCCAAAGAATAGCCCAATTGGTGGGGACACGGCAGCAAATAGCTTTTGATCAGTGAAAGAGGCGTGACCGTGCTCCCATTTGGCCTAGCACGATTCAATACTCCCTTTTTTGTTACTGTGGGAGTTAAAAGGGTTTGGGGGGCCGTTCTGTCCGGTCCCCGGAAGGGCGGAGAGAGTAAAATTTCCTTGCCAGTGGTCTTTTTAGAGAGTCAGAGCGCAAACCCCACAATTATGTCTTTAATTGGAATATTGGCCCGGGTATGGGCCCTAACAGAAGGTTTGCAGATACCCGGCAGTGCAGGGGCCGTCATGAAAAGGGCAACAATCCATTGGAAATTTTGGGGAAGCTAAACTTGGAGCCTTGAGCAGAGATGGGTGGCCCGACTTCAAGTCCCCTTCCCCATTTAAGTTCCGTTCAGGGAGGGAAAATGGTAATGCGATGCCCCCTTCGGGTTCCAGTTAGATCCCCCTCCAGTGTTGACGAAGAGTTAGAAGACATGAAATGCCCCACTTGGTCGGTTACCTAGTTCCAGAACGTGGCCACCAAGTGGGGTGGCGTTGGGGTCGTGGTGTTGGAAAAGACTTGGGTGTTGGAAGGGTCCAGATGGGGTTTCCCCGATTTAAGGAAGGTGAAGGGTGGGTCGGGCTGGGTCTGGGCCCGGCCCGAAAAAAACGGGCCCCGCTGACTCGGAGGGGCAAAGCTGTGAGGGAGTGGGGTTAGGAGTGCTTCCCGGGTTCTGTGCCGGGCATTCTTACAAACAGAGTTGCAGCACGACACAGATTGTTTTCCCCATGTCATTGGGACCCGAGGTCTCGGGGGAAACCCCTGAGAGAGGCGCCCCTTTTGGGAGTGACAAAACTATAAGTGGCTTTAAAAACTGGTGTCGCCCCGATTGTTTAGAGGGTTGTGCTTGCCCCCAAATGTCGTTTCCTGGGGTTTTAAATAAAAAGACTGAACAGAGGGCCCGTTTAGACACATCTAGCCCCCGAGCTCCCGTGATTGAAAATTTCAGGGTGGGGACTTAAATCAGGATTGTCTGTTTGGTTGAAAACATTTCCTAAGTATGCGGTGGTGTAGCCTAGGGATCGATGCAGATTCTGTGTGAAGCGGTTGCAAGCACTTTATCAGGTGTTTGGGGGCCCCCAGAGGATAAATTCCCAAAAGGGGCATGTTTTCCCAAGGGGCTTAATGGCAACTGTACCAGTTGTAGGGATTGAGCGTTCCCCTACTACCCCCTATATCGCGGGGGGGGAGTTTTGTGAGCGGTTTAACGCCCTTTCAGATGTGCGGACTTTAGGGACAGCCAGGGGCTGGTGGGCCGAGTCCTGCCCGAGCTATTGGGCCCACAAAATAGGGTGCACAGTACCCCGGGTTACCCCCAAAGTGATGTTCGGGAAAACGGGTCGAGGATTTAGGTCTCAATGCCAGTCCGACAGACCACACCCCCAGTCCACGGCCCGGGCCCAGGAAACCCACCCACTGCGGATGGTGCCAAGGGTTTTAGGAGGCTCTGAAAAGTGGTGATCCCCCGAGGGCCCCGGGGAGAGACGTTTTGCCCCCGGTGATCGGGTCATGGTCGGGTAAGGGCCTTGGGAAGTTGGATGGGAGGTGGGTGGAGTTCCATATGTGGTCAAGAGAAGGGTGGACCCTGCCATCCCAAATTACGAGGTAGAGCGATAGGGAAGGGGGCGATACGAAAAATGCACAGAAATTGTTGAGGTGCTGGATTTGAAGTGCCGAAATACGCCGAAGTACCTACCCCGTTCAGCAGCCCCCCTTGTTGAGGAATGGTGGGTGTCTCGGTTCCCCGGTGTCAATGAGGGTTCAGCTGTGTCAAACTTCCCCCTAGGAGAGATGGGGCAGTCAAAGGTTCCCCAGAGAGATGGCCTGAACCCCCGAGCCCTTAGCCCCTTAGGACCCCGGTCCAAAGTGGTGTACCCCCCAGGCTATGCGAAGACGAGTTTGTGTGGGGGGGTTGTCGGGCGCCAATTCTAGTGGGGTGGTATGGGGTAGTGGAAAGCGCTTGTATTTACTCAGTAAAAATAGGGGGACTTATTATTGTAAAGCATTCTGTTGCATTCTGGGGGTTTGGCCACAAGTGCCCTGTTCCCGGAAATGATGTTGCAAAGATAACTGGATAGAGACAGTGACTGGGGCTGAAGGCAGCGGCCTTTTTGGGGGAAAAAAGAAAGACAAGAGAAGGGAGGGGGACAGATGTGGCTGAAGATTGACTGAGTTTCGTCCGTTTGGCTCAAAAGTGTGAGAAACCCCCGAGAGAGAGGAGTTAACTGTGGATTGAAGTGTTGTAAAAAAAACCCAACAAGGGAAAAGAAACCTTTTAAAAGACTGAGGGAGCGATCTCTTGGATGTCGGCTTTAAAAGCAGGATCATCACCCCGAGCAGAAAACGCGGACGAAAGGTATACCCCGGGCAAAGGGAAAACGTGGCCCCAAAATAGGCTGGTGCAGGCCCTTTGTTAGTTGGCAGAAATTGGGTTTTAGGCCCTAAAGGGTTTTTCCCCCTACGCCTCCTGATTTGGGACTTGGGGGGGGGTTGATGCATGTTATTTTGCCAACGGTTTTGCATGTGGAGGATCTGTTTTATATGTATATGTAAGCTTCTGTGCCACACCGCCGCACGCTTTTGAACTGCACCACACATGATTGTTCCTGTCCTTGTATGGTATTAAAAGGTAGCGGGTGTTCGGCCTTTCTGAACCCCATGAGTAGGTAAACTGATCCTACATCCAGAGGACACACTCTCGGCGGCGCGCTGTGTGGCACAGGGGCCTTGGTTACTACTTTGTACATGTGTGCTTGGGGATTTGTTCACAATGCTTTCCTGAAAAGTTCAGTAAACTATGGGTTGTTGAACTGGTGTTGGAGTCGTTTTCTTTGTCCGTAACTTAGCTGTATTCCGGGAATCCTACCTCGGTGCTCATGGCTTACAAATACCGGGACCTACTTAGATTCCGCTCCCTGGTGTGGGCTTCCACCATCGCTTGCAGTGGTCCAGCGGATTCACTACCAGACCCTTACACATTTATAGTTTGTACAATGAATAGTATTTTTTACGTAAACTTTGATTTTGTATTCTTTTCCTGTGATGTTGGAGTAGAAATTAGTAGTTTTATGTGTATATTGCCATGTGTTGCATCTTGGCCTGCCACGCTTATAACAGCCTATGGTTTTAATCCAATTTAAATTACTTCCCTTTTCTCTCCGCTCCATAAAAAGACCAGGAGACACTATGGGCGAAATGTATGAAATTTGACGTTTGGACACCAAATTTCATATGCCTAATGATGGCATACAATGAACCTGATTTATGAACCTGCTCTACAGCGGGTCATAAATCAGGCACTTTCTAGCGCTTGTATGACTTCTAAAGTGCTTTACCTGTTCCAGCAGTAATGCTCCTGGATTTGCTGTACTGAAGCTATAGATGTGTAGCTTCATACGGTTCTAGTGCGCCCCGCCCTGCGCACGCCCTGCAAAATCAGGCGCATTACAAAGTTATGCTTGCGCTCTCTAATGCGCCCAGGAGTGGGAGATCTAAAAATGTATGGACGGGGCTGCGCCTGATATCGGGCTGAAAACAAGCCAGACTTCTGCCGCAGCTCTGTTCATACACGTCACCCTATATTGCCAATAGTTTGAGGTCTTTTAGGTACAAATTTACATCCATGTTTTAAAATGGACTTTATTATTGGGTCTGTATATAACATAGGTACAACATTTTTTAGAATTTTAGTGATAATTGGAAATTACATACTATATTGCATGGTTCAGTATATACAATCTTTATTATCATTGTTGTTTCTATTATCATTTTTGGTTTTGTTATTATATTTTCCATGTAACAAATCAGCACTATCTCCATTCTACACTATACCTATAGCCTTGTGTATATTTGATGATGTATATTCTCTACTAGTTAATCTAGTAGATATACATTTTTATTTTCTTTTTCATGGCCTGATGTTATACTACAAATTTGTTTGGCTCAGATGTATTCGGCAGTGGGTAGATTACTGATAACATGTTTTGGGTGGCAACTGTCAGCTTGTAACAGTAAATTTCCTGACATTGCCTTTCTTTGTATCAACATCTCCATTGAAGAAATCAAGAAATAGAATCTCTACAGAACTCTATTGGTAAGAAAAATTTAAATTATCAGAATTGTCATTTATATATGCTATGAACTCTGGCACAGAAGATATATTACCCTGCCAAATAAGCAGGGTATCGTCAATGTGTCTTCAATACCAGTGCATTCACTGGCAGAAAGGATTGCAAGCAGTATATATAGTATGTATCATTCTTCCCACCAGGTGACATACAGTAGATATTCGGCAAAGATGGGGAAAAACACGTTCCCATTGGGGAGCCCTGGTCTTGTAAATAATATTGGTTATTAAAACTTAAATAAATGTGACATAACAACAAAGAAGTAACTGTAATAAGATATTGTTTCAAATTGTCACTATACATGGTGTATTTATTCAATTGTTGTTAAAGAGCTTTGCCATGTGGGATAACAGTACAGTATATAAAGCTGATTTGTCATGAATGACCCATTTTTCATTTTGCTGCCATTTAATTCCCTCCATAACCCATAATACATCCGCAGAATCCTGTATGTAACTGGGTGATCTGAAAACCAGACACTGGAAATGTTTATCCAACCACACTCCCAACCTCTCAAAAGTGGAACTGATACCAGAAATAATTAGTCTAAACAGTGGAGGAAACACATCTTTATGAGTTTTAGGAAGCACATAAAAAATATTGGTAATATGAAACTTGACAATCATTTGTTTGTGGTGTAATAACTCTAACATAACTGCTTAACCACTTCTCTAATTGTTGGCTACATACGGTAATAGGATCTGTGGATCTGTATTGAGCAATCTGTATATTTGTTTGTCTGATAACATTAAAGAGACCTGTTTGAAATACAGGCTACTGTTTAATATCACTATTGATCCTCCCTTATCAGAATTACATACTATGATATAAGGATTATTGTTTATGTCCAGTAACAGTTTTCTTTCTCGGAAAGACAAATTCTGATGTTGTGTCCATGTTTTAAGATGTAAGTCTCTTAATTATACAAGAGAAGCAAGACCACAATATGGAAATTTAGCTCATCCAGGTCCAATATCGAATCACAGGAACACGGCAAGGAGTCCACGCCTGTGTATTTCAAAGTGAAAAGGATTGACGCCAGCTGCATCCGAGAGACCAAATCCGTTTAAAACAGAAACATTTATTGAAGATGACTAATACAGACAAACTTTGTGCATGTTTTAAAAGAGAAGAAACTGACGCGTTTCAGATTTAAATTATCCTTAGTTGTAGTTTGCTTGTTACCACTATCTCTTCCTATTTAAAAAGACCACTACAGTCATGTGATGCAAAAAATACACACCCTCTTCCGCCCGGAGCCATCAATCCTGCTTCATTAGGACAGAAATAGGGTGAGAAAAAAAAACTGCACAAAAATATATACCAATATACTGGCCAAGAGTTAATTTATCCCCTTTTGTGGGGTATTCTGAGTAAAAGCCAGGGTGTGTATATTTCTGCCACATACATGCCTGAAATCCATCAACTTCAGTCTGTAGGGTATTTTATTCTGTGGCCAAGGGATAATTTATCCTTTGTTTGTGGGGTAGTCTGTGTCAAAATCAAGTGTGTGTATTTCTGCCCTACATACATCTCAAATCCAGCCAGTTCAGTCTGTTTGGATATTGCTATCTGTGGAAAACAGTTAATTTTTTCACTTATTGTGGTGATTCTGTTAAACTCTGACACATGTAGAACCCCCCAAAAAAGTGGAGAGAGTGTCATCAGTAATTTTGCATTGAAGTCACTAGTCATTTTGCCCTTCCTTTGATCCTTCGGTGTCCACTTTCTATCGGTCAATAATCCATCATTGCTAAAGCCAAAAAGAAACAGGAGTTGATACAAACAATAATAAGTAAATGTAACATTTGCATGTCTTCTGTGTTTTGTATCAACTCCTGCTTTTGGCTACCTAATCATCAGACAATCCTGATGCAAACAAATGACCATGTCATGAGCAACTGGCAGCAGATGTGTGGCATAAGGCAGGTAGCAGCATCAGAATGGTAGCTGAGGCAGGTAGCCAGAAGAATCCAGGGTTCAGGGTCTGCTCCAGGTGCTGATGCTGGTGGTGGCTACCATCCACTAGGGGGGTGAAGAAAGCTGCTCACCAACAACTCCAAACTCAGGTTGCTGCTGATGGAGCTGGTACTGCTCCTACCCCATTCACACCCCCAAAGCAGCCATGGCAGTTGTACATGAGCACTGAGAAACCCCCCAATCAGACCTGCTAGAGGATGAAGAATGGCGCAGATAGGCAGCCGCCAACTGACTACATAGGATGTCTCTATAGCAGTTGAGTTTGTCCTCCCTCTCGGCAGGTGAAAGAAAGGCCCCTGTGTTGGACCGATAGCGAGGGTCCAAGAGGGCGGAGAGCCTGAAGTCATCCCTCTGCCGGATGGTGACTATTTGGCTGTCACTACCCAGGCAAATCAGCATGCAGCGAGCCATCTGCACAAGTGACTCTGAGGGACTCGCTGCCTCCATCTCCACTGTATACTGCCATGGTGTGTAAGGGTCATCTGCCTTGTCTTCGTCATCTCTATCTACCTCCCCCAGCTGCTCCTGCTCCTCCTATCCTATCACCTGGATAGAAAAATCACTCAATTCAACGACTCCAGATTCAGGTTGCTGCAGATGGAGCTGGTACTGCTCCTACAATCCCTCCTCCCACAGCAGCCGTGACAGTGGTACATTAACGCTGAGGAACTCCCTGGTCAGACCTGCGAGAGGATGGACGCTGGCACAGATAGGTCTCTCTATCGCTGTCAATAGTTGCACTCGCTCATCGGCTCCACAAGTCCGCTACCTTGGGATAATCTTTGACTCCAGTCTGGCCTCTCAAACTGCAAATCCAAACCCTTACCCTTGTCTTAACCTGAAAAATATCTTCTGAATCCGCTCTTTCCTTCACTTTGAAAGCACAAAATTGCTTGTCTATGCCCTCGTCATCTCACACATAGACTATTGCAAAATCCTTTTCTGCGGCCTCCCATCTAGCACCCTCATTCCTCTTCAATCCATCCTTAACTCTGCTGCCCATCTGATTCACCTCTATCCTCGATACTCCTCTGCCGCTCCCCTCTGCCAATTCCTTCACTGGCTACCATTTGCCCCGACCGGACTCAAGTGGCCATGAGATGTAGTCGCCACGTCTCCAGTCCACTGAACAGACAGATTTCTGTTCTAAGACATGAAGCAGTGGAATGATGTTGTTCATCCCGTAGTCCTAGCGATTGACAAATAACGTAGCCTTCTCAAAGAGCCTGAGCAAACAGCAGGTGTCACGCATGAGCTGCCACTGGCTGACATCAAAATTACACAGTGCGGTATTCTTGTCCGCGTGAATCATCAAGAAATCATTAATGGCCTTTCTCTGTTCATAGATTTCTCTCTGTTTTGCTTTTTTTTTTCTCTGTTTTTCTCTGTTCATAGTTTCTCTGTTCTGTTTAGCTCAAGGAGGGTGTGCTTGGCGGTATAGGAATGGCTGAAGTTCATGCAAAGTTTCCTGGACATTTTTAGAATATCTTGCAGATGGGTGGAAGACATGAAGAACCGTTTGACAACCAGATTTAACATTAAAGCCATACAGGTCGCATTGGCTCAGCCGTCCTCAGCACAGCATGAACACCATGTTCTTTCTATTGTCTGTTACCATGGTTCTGATTTTCAGTTGTTGCGGAGAAAGTCAGGAACCGATTTTGTTTTTCAGCACGCTGAGCAGTTCCTCCCCTGTGTGGCTTTGTTTGCCCATGCAAACCAGGTGTAGAGCTGCATGACATCGCCATGCCTTGCACATGTGGGATGCTGGAGGAGCACTTAGACTTGTCGCTGCAGTGGAGACTAAGGTGGTGGAGGATGAGGAGGCGGACATTGGCGCAAGATCAGCAATTTGACAACGTGGAGGAGATAGCGACGTCTCCTGTCCAAGTTGCTGGTGTGGCTGGGCAGGAAGCACGTTTACCCAATGGGCCATAAAGGACATGTTCTGTCCATGACCGTAGTTACAGCTCCACAAGTCCGTACTGCAGTGCACTTTGGAAGACACCGACAGGCTCAAGGACTGGCCCACCTTCTCTTCTACATATTTGTGCAGGGCTGGTACTACCTTTTTTGAAAAGAAATGACGGCTTGGGGTTCGCCACCTTGGCTTGGCACAAGCCATCAGTTCTCTGAACGGTGCAGAGTCCACCCCTTGCAAAGGGAGTGACTGCAGTACCACCAAGTTGGACAGGAGCATGGTCAGCTTCTGCATCTTAGGATGGCTAGATGCATACTGCTGTCTCTTGGCAATCATCTCATTAAACAACTGATAGCGCCATGAATAGCGAGGAGCAGGAGCATCTGGACCAGTAGATGATGAATGGGATGTGTGCCACTGGGTGCTGCTGCTGTTGCTGCGGCAGGATGGACCACATCTGAGACATGTTTCTCTCAGGCCACAGGATTGTGACGCTGCAAATGTTTATGCAGGGCCGTGGTGCCAACATTAGGTCCCTGGCCACGTTTCACTTTCTGCCCACAGATTCTAAATATACTCATGTTCCCCTCCTCCTGTGTCTTGGCAAAATGCTGCCACAGTGCTGAGTAGGTGATTTTACCACCAATGCCCCTCACTTACTGACTGCTACCGCCGCTGCGCTGCTACTTTCTGGGACCTGCAAAGCAGGTGTTCTACATTGTGGCCCTTTGGTTCGCGACCTCACCCTGCTGCCGCTTTGCTGACTCCCGGCCACACTACCAACTTGCCGGCTTCGTCACTGCCTGAAACACAAGCTGCCGCCCTCTTCTACCGACGATGATGATGAAGCCCTTGCTTAACCCAGATCCCAAGTGTGATCGGCTACATCAATTAGTGTTTGTCTGTCACTGCTATTCTCCTCAATGGTCTTGTTGTACAGAGCCTAACTGCTCGCAACATAACCCTCCATGCCACTCTCCTCATCACTACTTTCCTGCCAACTGCAAGAAACAGCGGATGTCTGCCCCACCTCCTTGCTGCTCACTGTCATCAAATAGTTTGTCCTCGCCATATAGTGTCGCAGAGCCCACAGCACATAGTAGTTTCCTGGCTCAGGGAACTGAACGGGACAGAGATGGGTTGAGGACAGGTGAGGGCACATGACCTGCTCCCGGACCATACCAAATAAAAATTGTGTCTGATGAACCCACGACTCTTAGCTGGGGTTGTCAGATGTCACCTGCTAGAAAGTAGATAACCTAGTCAACCATTCAAGAACCGTTGGATTGGTGGTTAACACACGGCCGCTAGATGACACCAGTAGCTCTAGCATCACTGAGTCACCCCTGTTGCGACATCCCCTTACTGTGCTGTGACCTGTGATTGCTCCATGTGCTACTGCCACTCCCATGTGAAGGGCCTACCACCTCTTTGTCTGGCATAATGTTTGATAAAAAATTTACAATAAAGCAAACTCTGTTAATGTAGATGTGTGTATATGACAAATACACACACTGGATTCCACACAGAGTTCCCCAAAATAAGTGAACAAATTAACTGTTTGCTACAGATTGCAATTTCCCAAAATAAAAAATGCTGGTTCAGAAAAAGGTGTGTATATGACACACACACACACACACCCTGTGGATTTGAAAGGCATTTCACTCCAATAACTCTAAAATCGGAAGTATTTTGCAAATAGTGAAATCTAGTGATGCTACAGAGAGATGCCTGTGCATATGAGAGGCAGTGACAAGTGTCAGAATTTAGCATGGCTGCCCTATTTGTAGGGCTGTGACATCACAAAAGCTGGCTGGCTGCTGATTGGCTGCATGTCTGCACATGTCATTGAGGGCATTCCTTTCTTCCATTTTAGGTTCGTTACAACGAAACGCCAATAAATTCGCGCTTCGTTCAGAATTAAATTTTTCTTGAAATTCTAAACGAATTCCACTTCGTTAGAATCGATTCATTCATCTCTAATCATAGCTATAATGAACCATCATGGCGATCACCTGGAGCAACTCTTCCAGAAGCTACAGACAATTACCACCTGGTCTGAATGAAGTTGTGTCTGCATTGGCACCCACACTTGCTTTGATGAGTTTATGTTATATCCTGTACTGGATTGGCAACCAGTGCACTGAATGACACAGGGTAGAGGCATCAGTATAGCGGCTGGAAAGAAAGATGAGCCTGGCTGCTCAGGACAAATTGGAGAGGGGAGAGTTTGCAGAGAGGGAAACCGATAAGCAGGGAGTTACAGTAGTCAAGACGGGAAAGAAAAAGAGCAACAACAAGGGTTTCAGTTGTTTCCACAGTGAGAAACGGACGGATGCTGGAGATGTTCTTGAGGTGCAGGTGACAGGAGCGGGCAAGGGATTGGATATAGAGAGTGAAGGACAGATCAGAATCTAATATAACCCCAAGATAGCGGTGCTGCTGCCATACACTGAGAAAGAAATAGCAGGGTGGGGTTGGTTAGTAGATGGCGGTAAGACAAGAAGTTTGGTTTTATTGAGGTTTAGTTTTTGATGAAGAGAGGACATTATGTCTTTATTCTTAAATAGTGTTTATAAAATGAGATACGGTATGTTGCATTTTAATAGATCAGACTTTTACAGATGATTTTACAGACCTTTACAGGGTATTTGACCAATATTGAGGGGGGGGGGGGGGGGTTCACTTCTATAGGGTGTACCAGCTTGGCGCGCCCAATAATTCCTTCCATAATCAGGAACTAATAAGAGCAGAAACATGGTAGCTATAAGACTTCATGAGGCTTCAGTCTGCCATGGCAACTATTCAGCACCCTGTGATCTCATCACAAGGGGATCGATTGGAGGAAGGAACAGTGCACAGCACCATTGCAAATTCATTAGATGCCATGGCCGCAATTACAGTAGCATCTATGGGGTTAAACAGCTGTTAGTGGAGGGTGTCAGAGGTAATTAACAACCTGCACCCAACGTTTATGGAGTGGACTTATACGTCAAATGTCGGTAAGGGGTTTAAAAATAGAATGTGTCCCACAAAAATCAAGCTGGCCGTTGCCCAAAATATTTTGAGACGGGATTAAGAGTTAGGTTTCTTTTCTGGTTATCATTTGCTGGTTTCTATCTGCTTCAGGAACATTTATTCTTCACATGTGTTTCCTTTATCCTGGCCCTCATGTTAATGTCATCATAAGCTTTTACATATTGGAAAGACTGTGCAATAAGATCAGAGATTTATGTTCTGCAATGAGATGTCTTCCTTCTTTCTCTATGTGTCAAGGAGTCTTTTGGGCCCCTTCGGGATGCAAGGCCCCATAGCAGCTACTACCGCTGCACCTCCTATAGCTACACACATGCAAGATGTCCTCATCTTTTCGGTTAGCTATTGATAGGAACGAATTATTTTAGCCTCTTAATTTTTTTCTGTCACTCTTAGAGCCAAATTGTCTTCACTAAGTTGTTCCACGTATCCAGTTTACTGTTATGGATGGTAATTCCAGCTTCTTCTCACCTGTATAGGTATAAAAATTATCCTGAACATCTTCTCCCATTTACTTTAATGGAGTTCGACGCAAACCTTGAACTGAACACCATAATGTTCGAGGTTCGACTTGAACATTTTATTGTTCGCTCATCATTATTGCCCATAGCAACCAATCATTCGCCTATTGCTGTAAATTCAAAGGAATCAGTAAGTGTGATTTAAAAGCTTTAATAGGTTGACATGGAACAAAATTTCCTTATTTTGAAGCTCAAATGGTTGGAGGCCCTCATGTTGCATTAGTAGGGCCTCCAAGTACCAGAACAGAGGAAGTTCCCAAAAGTTGCACCATTTTGGAATCTACACCCCTTTACAAATTTATCTAGGGATAAATTGTGCATTTTGATCCCACAGGTCTTTTTTTTAAATTATACATGTATTTACGCCACACCTTTTCATAATAATTGGAACGCCTTGTGCTGGGTGTCATTAACATTTTAGGTGCTTCATAAACTTGATTTCCAGATATAATTCTGCATTAAAAGGCAAAAATTGCAAAACATTTTTTGCAAGACATTTTCTCACATTTACATCATCTAATTGCACAATAACATTGGCATGCCATGTGCAGAGTAAACAAAAATTGGATTTCTAACTTTTCTGCCTTGTCTCCTCATTCTAGGGACACCCCACACATCACTTTAGTATATAGCTGTTCCTTTTTACATGCCATAGAGGAGACCTTGCGGCAAAGTGCTTGCCTATTTTGCGGAATTCCAAAGCATGTGCTGACAATTGCACATGCTGTGATGTGAACTGACAGTATGAAACACCCAAAAGTGACCCCATTTTAGAAAGTACACCCCTCAAGGAAAATTTGAAATGTTGTCATATTATTTTGCAGTTAATGGGGGAAAAAATCCAAACTGACATTTTTCTGGATTACGCAGTAAATCAGGCAAATATAGAAATGTGCAGGCAATGGCCAGAAAGTTTCACTCCAGCTCTCATATGTTCACACTTATAGTCTGAGTAAAACCACATATCTTCAATATAATGACATTTCCTTGTGAACGCCATTTCAAGTTCACTCTCTGTACTGATCCGACTGCTCTCTGTCTGTTTGCTTACATGCATGCAGGGACATGATTTCTCAGTGATTTTTGACAGGAAAAGCAGTGATTTAAATTAGTTGGGTGCGGGGGTACAAAAAGCTTAGGGAATCATACACAGCAAAAGTTAGAGAGTTTTGTACTGCTGGTTCCATCTTTCCCATCTTTATTCTGAGTGCCCAAAAGTTAATTTCTGCTGTTTTGGGGGTTACAGCTATTGAAAAAGACACCATTAGCAAATCTGCTATAGGAAGATATCGATCTCAAATACTGTTTGCTTGCTGCAAATTTGATTTAGTGCCCAAAAGTTTATTTTTCCAGTTTTGTGCATTCAGTTAGTGCAGAAGACACCATTAGCAAATCTCCAATAGAAAGAAATCTATTTAAAATACTGGTTGCATGCTGCAAATTTTATTAACTGCCAAAAAGTTCATTTTTGCTGTTTTGTGGGTAAAGCTAGTACAGAAGACACCATTAACAAATCTCCAATAGAAAGAAATCTATTTAAAATACTGGTTTCTCGCTGCTAATTTTTGGGATTGAAGAAAATTTCAGTTTTGCAGTGTTGCTGCTAGAGTTCTTCCATAAGAGACCGTTAACAAATCTGTCATAGAAAGAAATCTATTTCTAATACTGTTTGTTTGCTGCAAATTATTGGGATTGAAGAAAACTTTGTGTTTCCAGTGTTGGTGGTAGAGTTCTTGCATAAGAGACCATTAGCACATCATTACCTTTTTATTATTTATCTTTTTGAACATGGCACGAACTAGAGGTGATAAGTGAGCAAGGAGAAGCGTAGGATGGGGAGCTAGAGGTACGAAACAAGACACTCCTCCAGTGCTTCCCACAACACACAAGCGAGCACATCGTCAGTCGCAGGACTGTCAGGCCTGTCATCTCTTTCTCGGTTCCCTATGTGTCTTATTACTTAAAAGAGTGTTGCAAATCTGTTCTTCAGTGTTTAATTCACCCTGCATCGAGAGGTTTTACCTCATCTTCCTCGCAGTCATGGCCACAAATGTTATCATCATCATTAGTCCGACCTGAAGCAAACACGGGCCAAATGTCACCCAATATACAGGCCACTCTAGAGAATCCATATTCTGAAGACCTCTTTGATGACACAATGTGGTTGAGGTCAGAAGGCATTTTAAAAGGTCATCCAAAGAGGATGATTTTGTCTACTCTGACACCCAATCGCTGTTGTCCTCAGAGGAGGAGAAGGAAGCCAGTCAGTCACCGGAAATATCAATCTGTCAGCGGTGCCTCGCAGTTCCTGTGGCTTCTAGCCCGCAGCATGAGGATGTAGACTGTTAGAACCAGGAAGTCACCTGTGATGATGATGATGATGACATTGCGGATCCAACATGGTCTTTTTATCAGCAGCTGAAGAGCGCATCATCAGTGATGGAGGAGGAGGATGGGGTAGTGTCAGTGGGGGTCCAGCCTCAGAAAGGGACAGGGCCGTCGCACAAGTCGGCTGACATTAATCTGCCAGCTGTGGTCAGTGGTGGCAGCGGAAACACCGGTACTAAGTTTTCACTGTCGAAGAGGACTAGGACCTGTGAAGCCTGAGCCTTTTCAATCAAGCCTCAGATTCTCCGATTGATGTCATATGCCAGATTTGCTTTCAATGCATCAGTCAAGGAAAGAATATAAAGAGATTAAGCACCACCAGCATGAACAGACACATGTATGTAAAGCATGAATTGCTGTGGTAGAGTCATTCGGAGAAAAAAGGCCACACAGGTCCTGGGCTTCCAACCACTGTGACCTCTTCTGCCTCCTCCACCACTTCCATGCCCAAGCGGTCCTCTGCTGCCGATGTGCCAGAGTAGCATGAGCAAGCACCATCCGACGGGTAGCATCATGTGCCAAGTGAAACCAGGCCGTTCTCAAATTAATCTGTCTTGGACGGCTCTGCGCACTCAGACCGACCAGTGGCTGGGTGCTAAGAACCCTGCGCCTTGCAAGGTGGTGTACAACAATGAGAGAAATCTCCTTGCTGCCCATAGGTCCAGTAGACAGGCACATCCTTTGCCTGGCATACATCATGAACCTGGTTGGGCAGAAATTTTTCAAGCGCTTCCCGGGTCTTGACTGCCTACTAAGGAAGGCTCGAGGTCTTAGCTCACACTTCAAGCATTTGATTCCTACTTCGGCATGACTGGCTGTGTTGCAGCATGATCTGGCCCTCCCCATCCACTGTGTGGCAACATGCTGAAATTCTACCCTTCACATGCTCCAGCGATTGTGACAGCAGCATAATGCCATTATGCAGTAGAGATAGGCGAATTTCTCAGAAATTCGATTCGGTGACTTCACCGAATTTTCCGACAAAATTCGTTTCGGTCCGAATTACTTCGGGACGAATCACGTTAAAAAACATCTATTTCCAGGCTGCACAGAGCCTGCAGGGTGCTGTAGAACGCTGTGCCATGCTTAAATATGCAGAGGGAGCTTGGTTTGGTCTTCATACAATGTTGTGTTTTAGTATGACACACACATGACTGCCACCGCTCTTAGAATCGCTTCACTCTAAAATTCCCTGGGCACTTAAGAGGGCAAAACTGACTGAAAAACTCAAGCAGGAATGTAGCCTGATAAAGTCATGGCAGCGCCAGCTGGAAAAAACAAGCTAAGGGCTCAGGTGGCAACATCAGTGACAGAGTGTGGAGGTGATGGCAGCCACAGCAGCATGAGGTCAGACAGTGGCACAATGACATTCTGGAGGTGGCAAAAACAAGAGTAGGCCACAGAGTGGCACAATGACACAGTGTGTAGGTTACGGCAGCAGCCACAGCAGCAGCATGAGGTCAGACAGTGGCACAATGACAATCTGGAGGTGGCAAAACAGTAGTAGGCCACAGAGTGGCACAATGACAGAGAGTGGAGGTGACGGCAGCAGCAGCATGAGGTCAGAGAGTGGCACAATGACAGGGTGTGGAGGTGACGGCGGCAGCCACAGCAGCATGAGGTCAGAGAGTGGCACAATGACATTCTGGAGGTGGCAAAACAGTAGTAGGCGACAGAGTGGCACAATGACAGAGAGTGGAGGTGACGGCAGCAGCAGCATGAGGTCAGAGAGTGGCACAATGACAGGGTGTGGAGGTGACCGCAGCAGAAACAACAGCAGCAGCAGCATGAGGTCAGAGAGTGGCACAATGACACAGTGTGGAGGTGGGTGGCAATAACAGTACCTGGTAAAGATGGTGGTAGGCAGATGGAGAAACTGTCAGCAGATGTGTGGCATCAGGCGGGTGGCGGCATCAGAATAGTGGCTGAGGCAAGTAGTTTGAACCCAGACTCATTTCTCACAGTTTGGGTGAGGCGTCATGGCTGATGTAGTCTGATGCCTGAGGCATTGGTGTGAGGAAATCCTGGCCGATCCACGCCTGATTCATCTTGATAAAGGTCAGTCGTTCCACATTTCCCGTGGACAAGTGGGTTTACCTTGGGGTAATGATGGCCCCCGCCGCACTGAACACCCGCTCTGATGCCACACTACTGGCCGGGCAGAACAGCTTCTCCACTGCAAACTCGGCAAGTTGCGGCCACACATCCAGTTTGGCTGCCCAGTAGTCCAGCGGATCTTCTAACTGGGGTGGTAGAGTGCTGTCCAAGTAGGCCACCACCTGTTGGTTCAGGGTCTGCTCCAGGTCCTGCTGCTGCTGCTGCTGGCGACTGCCCTCCTCACTAAGCGGGTGAAGGAAGCTGCTCATCAGTGACTCCAGACTAAGGTTGCTGCTGATGGAGCTGGTACTGCTCCTACCCCCTCCCACCTTCCCCCAGCAGCTATGGCAGTAGTACGTGAGTGCTAAAGAACCCCCCCGGTCAGACCTGTCAGAGGAGGGATGATGCCGCACATAGGCAGTGGCCAACTGACTACGGAGGATGTCCCTATAGTATTTGAGTTTGTCCTCCCTCTCAGCAGCTGGGAAAAAGGCTCCCATTTTGGACCAGTAGCAAGAGTCCAACAGGGTGGAGAGCCAGAAGTCATCCCTCTGCCGGATGGTGACTATTCAGCTGTCGCTAGCCAGGCAAATCAGCATGCTGCAGGCCATCTGCACAAGTGACTACGAGGGGCTCCCTGCCTCCATCTCCACTGTATAATGCCACGGTGCTTGGGTGTCATCTGCCTTGTCTTCCTCATCTCCATCTACCTCCTCCAGCTGCTCCTGCTCCTCCTCTCTTTTCACCTGGGTAGAAAATCCACTCATTTCACCAGACAATGCTTCTGCTCCAATGACCTCCTCCAGTTCGGTCCCCACCGGACTCTGGTGGCTGCGATATGTAGTCACCACGTCTCCAGTCCCCTGCCCAGACATATTTTTCAGCATCTGTTCCAGTACATGAAGCAGTGGAATGATGTTATTCGTCCCGTAGTCCTGGCAACTGACAAATAACGTCACCTCCTCGAATGGCCTCAGCAAACAGCAGGTGTCACGCATGAGCTGCCACTGGCTGACATCAAAGTTGCACAGGGGAGTACTTCTGTCCACCTGAATCATCAAAAAATCGTTAATGGCCCTTCTCTGTTCATACAGTCGGTCCAACATGTGCAGGCTGGAATTCCAACGGGTGGAAACATCGCATATCAGAGTGTGTTGGGGGAGACCGTTCTGCCACTGCAACTCAAGGAGGGTGTTCCTGGCTTTTTAGGAATGGATGAAGTGCATGCAAAGTTTCCTGGCCATTTTCAGAATCTTCTGAAGATCGTGGAAGACTTCAGGAACCTTTTCACAACCAGATTGAAAACCATCCCAACTCCGTGCAGCGCGGACACCATGTTCCTCCCATTGTCCGTCACCATGGTTCCGATTTGCAGTTGGCGCGGAGAAAGCCACACATCGATTTTTTGTTGCATGACGCGGAGCAGTTCCTCCCCTGTGTGACTTCATTCGCCGAGGCGAGCCAGGTGTAGAACTGCGTGACACCGCTGTGCCCTACACATGTGGTATGATGGAGCAGTACTTTTGGAGGCTGAGATGGTGGTGGTGGTGGTGGAGGAGGAGGCGGACATTGGCGCAGGAGCCGCAGTTTGACAACGTGGAGGAGAAAGCGGCGTCTCCTGTCCAAGTTGTTGGTGTGCCTGGGCAGGAAGCACATTCACCCAGTGGGCCGTAAAGGACATGTACTGGCCCTGACCGTAGTTACAGCTCCAGACGTCCGCGCTGCCGTGCACCTTGGAACAAACCGATAAGCTCAAGGACTGGCCTACTTTCTGTTCTACATATTTATGAAGTGCTGGTACTGCCTTTTTGGAAAAGAAATTACGGCTTGGAACTCTCCATCTCGGCTCGGCACAAGCCATTAGTTCTCTGAACGATGCAGAGCACGGTCAGCTGCTGCACCTTAGGATGGTTGGACGCATACTGTTGTCTCTTTGCAATCGCCTCGCTGAACGACTGCTGGCGCTATGAGTAGCGAGGAGCAGGAGCATCTGGACCGGGAGATGATGGCAAAGAGAAACAGCTCCCTTCTTCAGAGGTGGTGGAGCCTTGACTGGCTGCAATGGCATGCGTGCCACTGGCCACTGCTGCTGCTGTTGCTGCGGCGGCAGGATGGACCACTACATCTGAGCTACATTTCTCCCAGGCCACTGGATGGTGATGCTGCATGTGTTGACGCAGGGCCGTGGTACCATTAGGGTAACATTACCCTTGAAAAAGTGCCGGTGTACGGCAGGAAATGCGTTGGGTTTTATTGTTCTTGGTTTTTTATGTTGCGAGGGTCTACCAGCCCTGCATCTTTTAAGAATTAAAGACATCGTGTAATAAGTCAGCATCCTTGGCTTTCTTCCAAATTCCACGTGCGCCGGGTCCGACATTTTATCCTTGTATCTATGCAGTATGAAGTGTCGCATGGCCTGATTAACAGTGTTGCGAACCTCGGATTGTTGAAAGACAGGTGAAGGATCTCTGCACCATCCTTGACAGTTTTGAAGAGGCCACTAAAATGGTCAGTCAGGATGATGGCGTTGTCAGCATCACCATTGTGGTCATATTTTTACTGGAACAAATGTTAGACTCTCTGCGGCAGCAGGTCCCAGCAGTGATGGAGGAGGAGGCGGACACAGATGCAGACACAGAGCCTTATTCGCTGGAGGATGTAGAAGGTCCGATTGTTTCCCAATTTTTTCGCTCTTCTTTATGCGGTGGTTCAAGGTCCAGGGCAGGTGCAGGATGGCAGTTCAGCTCACAAAGTAGAGCACAGGAGGCTAGCCAAGGATCTGGTGATGGTCAGGATGAGGAAGTGGAGGAGGATAAGGAGGCAGGAGTGGACACCACCGGTACTAATTACCCTTCAGTGATAAGAGTCCTGCACAGATTACAGGAGGAGGTAATGGAGGAAGATCTGGTTAGTGCCCCTTGACCTCAATGCTTGGGAGATCCCGGCAGCATCTCACACATGAGTGCTTGCATTCTACATTACCTGCAACATGATCCACGCATCACGGCAATCAAAATGAACAGCGATTACTGGGTGGCCACTCTCCTTGATCCATATTACAAATCATAAGTGAGCAACTTCCTTCCACCCACACAAATTGACAGTAGAATGCAGGAATTTCAGACACTGCTACATAGTTACATAGTTACATAGTTTTTTAAGGCTGAAAAAAGACAATACATCCATCCAGTTCAGCCTATTTTGCAAAAGTTGCAAAGTTTTGATCAAGGGGAAAGGGCAAAAAACTCCAATGAGGTAGAACCAATGTCTTCATTTAGGGAAAAAATTCCTTCCCGACTCCATTCGGGCAATCTAAAAAATCCCTGGATTAAAAAACCCCTCTCCAGAACCCTAACACTAAATTTATTATATTATTATTCTCCAGAAATAAAACCAAACCCTTTTGTTATTAAATTTTCCCATGCTCTTTGACCAACTTGAGACATCGTTGTGTCTTTTCAAAATCAATTCACGGGGGAACAACACAGAAATGTGCCAGCACAGACAAGTACCGACAAAAGGGCAGTGGGCAGAACCTATTGGGTGACATTTTTCAATCTTTTTTATCACCTAACCAACCCCAAAGGGAAAGGGGCCACATTAAACACCGGGGGAAAACGCCTTAAACCAGGCCCATGAGTACCTGCGGCCAACACTGAGTTTTTGGCTTAAACTGGAAAACAAAACTTCGGGGAGTCCAAACAGATTAATGGCCTGACTTGCTCGACATGCCATACAAATCTTATGCAACCCGGGCACCGCATTACTCAAAGCACTTTCACCACGGGTGGGTGATAACTGACAGATATATCCCTTTTTCCCTCTTACAATGTAGATCTTTTTGACTTTTTACAAAATAAATAAGAGGGATCTCGACAAATTTTTGTTCCCCATTTGCAGGTCCCGACAAAAACGACACGTTTTCTTGTCAACGTGAAATCACATTCCATCAGTCATCTTTTAAACATCATCTTTTATCAGTCATCTGCCAAAGTATAACTTAACTGTTTAAGGGCCCCAACACCCAAAAATCAAATGGGGCCCCCATCCATTATTTTTTCCCTATTTTTTAACAATTTTTTGGCCCTTTTTGATTAGGGCCCCTGACAGGAGTACGCCTTACTTCCCTATTGGGCCCCCTAATTTAAAAAGCCAAAACTGGGCCCGCACCAGTGTCCCCAAAAGCTCCTTTGACACATAAAAAAACAAACCGGGTTTTTTTAGAAATGGCACGGAACTAGCAGGGGTGGGAACAGGGAGATTTCCCGTCCCAAACCCCTAACAAAAAAGGGCACACTAATTTTTAAAAAAAAGGGAAATATAATGGGGGGGGGCCCCATTGATTCGCTCATGGGTTAATAGATACTGACGCGCCCCGCACTACGCACCCACTATAACTACAGCCCTACCCCGCTGAACCCCATGTTCCCCCATTGGGGGGTTTCTTGGGTTTCCACCACAATATGACAGTTTTTTTGGCCCTGGTGCAAAAAAGGGGTAGTTACCATTCCATTTTCAAAAACCGGCATCTCTTATGTGTCAAAGGGCCCCGTAGCACTCAGCGAGTACCTCCTATAGCCACGCTGTCCCATCTTTTTAGTTTGCCCCTGAAAAGGGAATTAAATTTTTTTAGCCTCTCACTTTTTTCTGTTTACTCTTAACCAAATTTTCTTTACTAAGTTGTTCCAAGTTCCATTTACTCTTCTGGGTCTAATTGCAGCTTCTCCTCACCTGTATAGGAATAAAAATTAACTTGAACATCATCCCCTATTGACTTTAATGGGGTTCGAAATTCGAGTTTGACTTGAACTTTGAAGTTCTCAAAGTTCGCGGTTCGACTCGAACTCTATTATTTTAGCATTCGCTCATCACTAGTCCTGAAAGGAGCTACACTGGAGGAACCAGTGTCTGGCAGGTCACTTTCTATTTTTTTTTGCAAGATGCTAGTAAGCACCACCTATCTCCACAATGGGGGCCCCCCCACTGGGCCCCCTTTTCCTTTCCATGGGTGACTACATGTACGTTGCAGTGGGGCCCTCCCCCCATCAGCTCTACCCCCGCCCACTTTTCACCTACTTTTTTTTTAAATTTGGGTATACCAGAGTTGAAAAAACCCCAAATTTGGGTGGCTCTGCTTTTCCTGTTCCCCAGTGATCGCCCCCTTTTAGTTTTAAAGCGATTATTATCGAAAAATTTTAAAAAAGGGTAAAGGGTTTTTTTAGGTGACCCAAATTTTTAGACCCATGCGATAAAAGGGGCAAAAACCCGGGTTGCATCATCTTTTAAAGAGTGCCTTTTTCGTCGTTACTTTTTTTTTTTGGGCGGCCAGCAAAAAAGATTACAGAATAGAGCGGGGTGAGATTGGTGCAAAACTTTCATAAATGGGATGTGTATGGGGGCGTTTGGGTTGGAAAAAAATCACATGCCCTTTCTTTTTAAACATAAAAACAACGTTTCCCTGTTCACCCAGGGGTTCCTCGGGCTTTCCATGGGAAAGGGAAACTTTGCCTCGGGCCTGTCCCAAACAGCTCAGCAAAATTTATTCTTTTTTCTGAACAGAAAAACCTCTACATTAGCTGTGACCTTTAAACAATTTAGTTAGATTAGGGGATTAAATTTTATTAGTTATGTAGAAAATTTTTAAAGGAGCATAAAAAACCGTTTTAAAGTCACGGGGCGAGGGGGGGGGGGGGGGCCCGGGGGCGAACATAGCCCAACCAAAAAAGAACATTTTGGGAAAAAAGGTTCACAAGACTTAGGCAGCATTGCCCTGCAATATCTTTAAAATAAACGGGTTTTGCTATTGAAAATTTTTCCCTAAAAATTTGGGCAGCCTGAACTTAATTAGGATACACATCTTTTCTAGTAACTGAAAAAGGTCTCTGTGTTAGGTGAAAAAACTCCATTTTTAAATTATATATTACATTTCAGATAGGTGCTCATTTTCTTTTTTTAAACCCATTCCACCTTTGTGTATTAAAATCCCCCTTTGCACTTAAATCTGAAAACAGAAATTTTATAGTCCCCACGGGGTTGAAATAAAAGGGTGAAAAAAAAATCCCGTGTATTATACGAAAACATAACAACGTTTTTTTTTTTATTTTGGGGCACAACAGGTTTGTTCATTGACGCAGTTGCACGTAAATTTAAAAGAGAAATTTTTTTTGTCACCCCCAGGTGAATTAAAAGGGTGAAAAAAATACATTTTATTATCCGAATACTTTTCAGATAGGGGTTTTTTTTTGGCTTTGGGCCCTACACTTTGTTCATTGCCCAAGTTTGAAACAAAAATCTTAAAAAAAGAAATTTTTTATAGTCACCACGGGTGAATTAAAAGGGGTGCAAAAAAAAACCCTGTATTATCCCGAAAATAACAGTTTCGTTTTTTTTAAACTTTGGGCACACACCCTTTGGGTTCTTTTGAGGGCAGCTTCCCCGAAAATTTTTAAAACGAAAATTTTATAGTCCCCCAGGTAAATTTAAAAAGGTGAAAAAAAATACCGGTTTTTATAGGGAAAAAAATAAAAAGATACGTTTTTTTTTGGACTTTGGCCCCACTACGGGCTTTGTTCTTTGACGAAAGTTTGCACGTAAATTTTAAAAAAGCAATTTTATAGTAAAAAAACAGGTGAATTAAAAGGGTTCCAAGAAATACATTTTATTTTCCAAATACTTTAAAGATAGGGTTTTTTTTTGATTTTGGGCCCCAAAACTCCCAGCTTTGTTAAATTGACGCAGCTTGCATGTAAATCTTAAAACAGAAATTTTTAGTCACCACAGGTAAAATTTAAAAGGTTTACAAAAAATACAGTGTTTTTAAGGGAAAACATAACAGTTTCGGGGGTTTTTTGATTTTGGCGCACCACCCTTTGTTCATTGACGCAGCTTGCAGGGAAATTTTAAAAAACACAATTTTTAGTCACCCGGGTAAATTTTGAAAGGTGCAAAAAAAACCGGTTTTATTAAAACAAAAAACATAACAATACGGGGTTTTTTGCCCCTTTTGCCCACCCCAATTTTGTTGAAAGAGCCCCTTTTGCAGTTAAATTTGAATCCAGCAATTTTTTTTTGTTTAGGGGGGATTTGAAAAAATAGCTGTGATTTCCCCGTTTTTTTAAAAAAGAACTTTAAAAAAATACCCCCTTCCTTCTCAAATTTTTTTTTTTTCTAACATGGAGCGAAATCCCAGGTGGTAAGCGAGCAAAGGGGGGGGTAGCCCCATGGGGGAAAGGGGGTACGAGAAAAGGGTGCTCCTTCCAGTGCTGGCGACAAAAACGCATGCCATTGGTCGTCAGTTGCAGGCCGTCAGGCCTGTCATCGCGGGGCGGGGCCCGTAAATTTCCCCAGTAACGAACAGCGTCGCCAATCTGTCCTTTCAGGGGGTTTAAATTTGAAACCCCTGCATCCACGTTTTACCCCCCTTCTTCCCAAGTAAAACGGCCAAAAAATGGGGCTTTAAACTTCAACAGCTTTCCGCCCACACGGTTTGGGCCCCCAAAAATGCCCAACTCGTGTACTCACCACTGTGGATAATCCTTTTTCCTGAAGCCCTTTTTGAGACAAAAGGGGGTTTGGGGGGTCAGAAGGAAATGTTAAAAAGTTTCAAGAGGATTTTTTAGTCCTGCTCGGGACCCCCAAATTTTAATGTGCCATCAAGGAGGAAAAGGAAGCCGGTCAATGGGGCAAAAATCCCGGGGGGCCCAAAATTTCCTTGCGGGCCCCTCTTGCTTGTACCCCGCAGCTTCGGAGAAAAAGTCGGATGCCCCAATTTCACCTGTGTTGATGATGATAAATGAAAACATTGGGGGTCCATCGTGGTTTTTTCCCAAAATTTGTTTGGGCGAGAGCTTCATCAGGGCGAGGAGGAAGACGTTTGGGGGTAGTGCCCATAGGGGTTTCCCGCCAAAAAAAAAGGGAGGGGGGCGGTCGAAGAAGCCCCGCAAAATATGTTTCCCGGGCCAGCCAGGGTCAGCGAAAATTTCCCGCTCCCCCGCTTATCGCCGTCAAAAATTCCAGGACCTTAAACCCGGGGCCCTTCTTTGAGCAAGCCTCTGATTCACCCAGCGATTTCATTTTGCCGCCTTTGCCGAAAACGCATAAGTAGGGGGAAAAGAACCTTAAGTGGTTAACCACCACAAAAGTCTAGTCACTTGCAGCGAATGCATTTTTTGGAAATGGGGGGGAAACAGGGGGCCCAAAAAAAATTCCAGCCCAAGGGCCCGGGCCCCAACCACTGTCACACCCTCTGTTTTTCCCCTCCTCCCCTCCCCCACCCCAAAGCTTTCCTCAGCCCCATGTCTCTAAAGAGCATGACCCAGGGTCACCCCGCTTCACCCTCCACCGTCCCCCAAGGGAACCCCCAACACCACCAGGGGGCCCCAAATCCTCCCCTTCCCCTTCTGCCAAAATGAAAACCTGCAGGGCCTTTACAGGGGCCGTCAAGCAGCCAACTTCTGTCTTCCAGGTTTGGGAGAAAGAAAAAACACTTTAACCCAAACCCAAACCCCAAAAAGCCAAAAGCCTGTTTGTGGGGCCTTGCCGGTTTTTGGGCCCTTTGGGGAAATGTTGCCTTTCCGCCCGGGTTTGGAAACACAGAGGGGTTTTTCCGCCACGTTTTGCCCTTCCTCCCCCCAAAAAAACCAGTCCCCAAACAGGCATTTTTTTTCCCAAAAAAAACGGGCCGCCCCTTTGCACTGGCCAGCCACCTGTCATCTAAAATTTAACCCGCGTTTGCACCCTAGGGCCCGGAAAAGTCCACTGACCCCCGGATACAGGGACTAGAAAGCCGGCCAAGGGCCGCAAAAACCTCGTGAAGCTCACTGGGTGGCTGGGTGGATGTCTCTGGGGGTAAAGGTGGTTTCTCAACCCGGGCGTCCTTTCAAAACCGCGGGAAATGGTGCGGGGGCTTTTTCCCCCGAAAAGGGTCCTCTGGTGGCACCCAACTTTCCCAAGAAAACCAAGCCGTTTTGAAATTAATCTTTTTGGGAGACCTTTCCCCAAAACGGGGTTCAGGAGCGTGGAGGGGCCTCTCCGCAACGAAAAACCGAGCGCTGGCTGGGGACAAAAAACCCTTTGGGCCAGGCAAATTTGGTGTGCGAAAAAGGTTTGGGAAATCTGCTGGCCCCCCTTAAAGGGTTCGGAAGGCTGGGGGGCACATCCCTTGCCTGGCATATGTCATGAACCCCGGGGGTCGCCCAAAAAAATTTCTAAAAGCTCCCCGGGGTCGGACTCCCTCCCTGGAAGGCTCGAGGTTTCTGATTTTGGGCACTTCCGCCGTTCGCACCCCTTTTGGGGGTTCCCGCCGGCGGGGGTTGGGGCAGTGTCAAGGCATCGGCCCCCCCCGTCAACCGCCCTCATTTTTGGGGGTTTGGCAACAGCGGGGAATTCCACCCCCCACATGCCCCAGCGATTGGGGAAAGCGTGCAATGCCATTACGCAAAACAAAGTGCCACAGGGGCCTACAAGCAGTGGTGGGAAACCCTCGGGGTGTTGACCCACCGAGAGTGGGGGCAGGTGAAAGAGCTCTCCCACCATCCTTGAAAAGTTTTGAAGAAGCCCCCAAAAATTGCTCAGTCCCGGACAAGGGCCCTTGTCAGAAATGAGCTTTGGGTTTTTTTTTTTTTTTTTTGGTGTTCTTAGTTCTGGAACATCTTTGGGACACTCGGAAAAACGGGTCCCGCCAGCGACGGGGGAAGGGAAGGGAACGGATGGGGAAACAGGGAAACCCTTTTTCCCCTTCCGTCAAATCCCCCGGGCCCCGGGTTTTTCAAAATTTCATGGGTTTTTCCCATTAAGGCAGTGGTTCGGGTCCAGAGCTAGTGAAAGGGGTTGGCGCATCAGCTCTCAGGGTTTCATCATCCAGGCAAGTCGGGCTGTGTTGAACGTGGGGAGGAAGCGGAGGAGGGGGGGAGGGTATTCCTAACACCGATGTTACCCCCGGCCCCCTTTCCCCCTTTGGAAAGGGGGTTGGCGCGAATTTGAGGCGGAGGGGAAAGATGGGAAGATCAGTTTGCTAGCCCCCGCCCCAGGGGCGGGGGAAAAATCAAGGCTCCATTCTCACATGAGTGTTTGGGAAAGGCGCCATTTCCTCCAACATGTTCCTGCTTTAAAGGGCCCATAAAAATTTGGAACAACATTACTGGGGGGCCAAACCCCCCCTGGACCCCGGGAAACTTTAACAAAAACACAGCATTTTTCCTTTCCCCCCACCCAAATAGAAAGAAAAAATTCGGGAAATTTGGAGACCTTGTAAATTGACAACGGGAAAGGGAAAATCTTTGGTCTGCCCCACGTTCTTCAAATGTCACGGTGGAACAACACCAGGGGACTTTGAAGCAGTAGAGTGAAAGGGGCCGAAGGGGCCAGACGGGAAAGGTGGCAAAAACCCAAATGGGTAACCTCGGCAATCTTTTTTTACCACTCAACCAAGGGCATGCAATGCAGGGCACACATACAAACACCCAAGACCAGCTTAAGTTTCAGGGTGCCCCCAAAAAAAATTTTAATCTGCGCCCTAAAAACCAACCGAAGTTTTTGTAGTTTTCCGGACCCAATGGGACTTCTGGGAAACCCAAAAAGGGAAACGAAGGGCCCCAGGGGCCCTGCCACGCCAAAAGGGTGTTGTCCTGCCCAGCAGCAGCGTCAAAATTGAGGGGAAACCTTTTCAGCACAGCCCGGAGGGGGTAATTTACAAAAAACGCCCCCGGCTTTCCACAGAAAATTTGGGGTTCTTTTGACTTTCATCAAGATAAAATCAGCATGGATCTCTGATGATGTTGTGGCCCCTTTTTCCGGAGGTCACTATTAGTTGGGGTATACTTCACATTCCTTTCCAAACAGAAATGGGCCTCTTTTAAAAACTTATTTTTAAAATTTAAACCCTTTCTTACTTTTCCAAAATTTTTTTTTCTCTTTTCCCCAACAGTTCATTTTCTGGTTTTGTGTGAGGAAAACTGTAAAAGACACCAAAGGGTTTATCACAAAACCCTAATTTTTATTTAATCACTTTAAACTTTAGAATTTTTGCATTGTCCCAAAGGTTTTTTTAGGTCATGTTGGGTGTGGATACAACTATAATTATGGTCCTTTTGGAAAAAAATGTGGCTTCTAAGTGGGATTTCTCCATCACAATTTTTAATAGTGGCTGAGAAGCTTAAAATTTTTAAAAAATTTTTTTGGGGGCATGTTTTTTTGTGGATAAAAGCAAAATTTGGGTTCCCCTTTGGGAAAAAGAATGTGGGTTTAAGTGGCTTTTTTCCCTCCCCAATTTTTAAAAGTGGGTGAGAAGTATATTTATTTAATTTTTTGGGGGAAAGTTGCTGTGGATTTAGCAAAAAATTATTGGGACCTTTGGAACAGAAAGGGGGCTTTTAAGTGGCATTTTTTCCCTCCAATTTTTAAAAAATGGTTTAGAAGTCATATTTATAATTTTTTGGGGTCATGTTGCTTGGGATACAGCAATAATTAAGGGCCCCTTTTGGGAAAGAAAAGTGGGTTTTAAATGGATTTCTCCCTCAAAATTTTTAAAAAATGGCTGAAAAAATCATAAATTTTTAAAAATTTTTTGGGGGCATTTGCTTTGGGTAAAAGCTTTAACTTGGGCCTTTGGAACAGAAATTTGGCTTCTAAAATGGGAAATTTCCCCCCTCACAAATTTTTTAAAAAGTGGCTGAGAAGTCAATTTTTTTTAAATTTTTTGGGTAAAGCTGGGTTTGAAATGGGACATACTAAAAATCCTATTCTAAAAAATGTTGTTTCTTAAAAGACATTTGTTCTTCACAATTGGGAAAAAAAGGTTTTGGGGGATGTTTTGAATTTTTTGGGGGCATTTTGGGTGTGACATGCGCTATATATTGGGCTTTTAAAAAAAAATGTTTTTTCTTCGACATTTTGGGGTTTTTCACAATTTTTCCAAGGTTTTTTCAAGGGGTATGCTTTTGGAAAATTTTTGGGGGCATTTTGCTGTGACAAGGGACTAACTTCGGTCCTGTTTTAAAAAAAATGGTTTTTTCCAAAAGACTTTTGTTCTTCACAATTGTTTCCAAAATGGGTCAAGGGTCATGTTTTGAATTTTTGGGGGCATTTTGCGTGACCTGCAGCATACTACAGGGCCTATTTTAAAAAAATGTTGGTTTTTTAAAAAAGACATTTGTTCTTCACAATTGTCAAGAGTGGGTCAAGGGTGATGGGGGCTGTCTAAAACAGGAAAGGTAGGGGGCACGTTTAAAGGAACATAATTTCAAAAAGACCCTTTTTTTTGCAAGATTTTTTAACAAGCTATCAATTTCCCCTTTTTGAGACAACCCATTTAATAAATTAAAAAAAGAGAAACAAAAGGGAAAGGTGGGATTCCCCTCCTAAATTTTTTAAAATGTGGGTTTTTTAGAAAAAAAAAACTACTAAAAAACTTGCATGTACCAAAAAATTAGCTGTTAAAAAAAATTCCCCTTAATTGTACAAGGGGGGTACGGAAAACTTGACCAGATTTTTGGTTTTTTCAAAAGGACATTTGGGGTATGGGGGCACTTTACAAAAGAACAAAGTTCAAAAGACCATTTCCTCCAGCCCGTTGAGTAAAAAAGGGGAAAAAAAAATTTCCAAAAAAAGGGCACCTGGGTGAAACAGGCATTAACCACCGTATTTTAAAATAAGTCAATTGGGGCCCCCCCAACCAATTCGGGGGGGCAAGCGCAACCCAGGTCTTTTATGTGTTTTGAGAAAGGCTGGGGTTCTCACACTTCCCCCCATCTTCTTCCCGACGACATTTTCCCTTGCTGGTTTATCGGGCATTTTTAACCCGGTGTTAATAGGGTGACGGGCGCCCGCCTGGGCCCCTTTTACCGCAAACCCCCTGTAAACCCTTTCCCGGGCCCGGGTCATGGCCCGTGGCACAGGACCCGGTATAGTCAATGTCCAGTTCAACAAAAAAAGGGGGTTTAAAGACTTTCCCTTTTTCCGGGACTTTTTTAAACTGGGGTCAACAGGTTTTAATTTGGCATAAAATGCGGTCCCCCGGGACAAAGGGATAGTCAATGTCCTGTTCAACCCAAAATGGTGGTTAAAACTCCTTTTTCCGGGACTTTTTTATTCTGGGGGTCAGACAGGTTTAATTTGGGCATACTGCGGGCCAGGACAGATATAGTCAATTTTCCGTTCAACCCAAAATGGGGGTTGAAAGACTCCTTTTTCCCGGGACTTTTTTAAACTGTGGGTCAAAAAAAGGTTTAAAGGGGCCCTCTGCGGGGCCCGGGAAAAGGGTTTTTTTCCCAAAGTCCAGTGAAACTAAAAAAGGGGGTTGAAAGGGCTTTCCCTTTTTTTCCCGGGACTTTTTAAATTTGGGGGGAAAACAGTTTTTAAAGGTTTATACTGCGGTACAGGGGGAGTTCTATCCAAAGTAGTTCAACTAAAATTGGGGGTTTAAAGACTCCTTTTTCCCGGGACTTTTTTTAATCTTGGGTCAACAGGTTTAAAGGGGCCCTGCTGCGGTCCAGGCCCGGGTTTTTTTCAATGTCCCCGTTCAAAATTAAAAAAGGTGGTTCAAAGAAATTTTCTCCCGGGACTTTTTTAATCTGTGGGTCATGCAGGTTTTTAAAGGGGCTTGCTGGGGTTCCAAGACGGGTTTTTCAGGGCCAGTTCAAGTAAAATGATGGTTTAAATAATTTTCTGGGCCCTTTTTGGGGGCACTTTTTAATTTGTGGGTGATGCAGGGGTTTTTGGGGATTCCCGTGGTTTCAAAGAAAGGGGGGTTTAAATTTGGGGGTGTGACTTTTTTTCCTTTTGGGGTTTTTAGCCAAAATGTTTTTGCCAAAAAAAGTAGCACTTTTCCATTTGGGCTGTTGTGGCTGTTTTAAATTTTCCCGGGTTCTCCAGCCCCGTTTGGGGGAAAGAAGGGAAAAAGTTATTGCTTCCCTAAAACCTTTTTTGGTTTTCGGGGGATGTTCGATATCGAAAAAAACCCTTTTCCCATGGGGGGCCGACTATCGGGCTATGCCCGGTTTTTCGATAGCCAATTTTAAAACGCTCAAAAAACTACGGTTTACACCCCAATTTTTTACCCCCTCCCCCCAAGACCAAACTCCCTACTCTCCTACAAAAAAACCCCGTGACCGTGTCCACGTCTCTGACATCTTGGGCCTCCCTCTATCTTAAACTTTAAACCCCACAAAAACTGAACTTTTTCATCCCCCCATTTTACTAACCTTCCCCCCCCCGCTATCTCTGTGTCAGTGGGGGGCCCATCATAACTTCTTTGGCAGCAGCCCCGCTGTCGTTTGGGGGTTAAAACTAGATTCTGAAACTGTTTTTTTCCCCCCATTTCCCAATTTTCCCTTTTTCCCGATCATGTTCAAACCCGCAAACCCCAAGAACTTTTTCCAGAATCCGTTCCCTTTTCCCCACGTGGGAAAAAAGCCCAAACCTTTTATTGTTGCCATTTTTTTTTTTTTTTCTAAACTTTATTACTGTAACTCCATAAATTAACGATCTCCCTCTCGCAAAACCTTTTTTCCCCCCTCCAATTTTGTCCTGAATTTAACAGCCCCGGCTCATCTTTCTTTCCAAATCGCTATACTGTTGCCTCTAACCCCGTTCTTCACTTTTCACTTTGGGTTTCCCCCCTTTTTTTTTCAGAATACAACCCTAAACTCTTTACTCTCAACCATAAGGTCCCACAATTTCTGCAAACCCCCTTTATCTCCTCCCTTTATCTCGGGCACCACCCTACAAAGGTCCCCTTCCCCTCTGCTGATGATTTTAGCTACTTGCCTTTTGTCATCCAAAACCCCCCATGCCCATCTTTTAAAGATTTTTCACGTGCGGCAAACCCCTTTCTCTGGAACATGCTACGGGGGGGGCTTCAAAGGACAACTTATACCCCCATAGTTTTTAAAAAGGGCCCCCTTGAAAAACATCTTCCCAATGGCCCAACCCGAAACCCCAAAAAAGGCTTTACCCCCCACTCCAAACGCACAAAATTTTCCCGGGCACTCCCTACAAATTCGGCACTTATCTGTTTAAATTTGGGGGGGGGGGTTTGGGTTGGGTGGCGGGGTTATCCGTTTTTTTTATAAAACCATCCCAAATTTAAGGGCACATGGGGTGGGCCATTTTTTAAACCTAGCACTTCTTACCCTTCATCTTCCCCAAAAGTTTGTAAAGCTTTTGGACAGGGCCCTCACCCATGTCCTCATTGTAAAAGCTTTTTTTGTCAATGTCCTTCTTTTTTGTTTGTCCCACCCCTTCCAAATGAAAGTGCTGGGGAATTTTTGGGCTATATAAAAAAAGGGTTATTATTATTTCTCATTTTTAGGCGGTTTTTCACACGGCTTATTTGTCCCGGAGGGCGCCGTACCCCGCGCCGGATTTGCGCTCATTACGGCGCCAATCCGGGGGAAAATTTACGGAAATCCACCTCCATAAGAAAAGTGGATTCCGTCGCCCTTTTCCCCGCTCGCGGGGGAAAGTGACTGAACATTACCGGGCGCAATACGCGCCGTGGATAATGGAAGTCTATGGGGCCGACGGGCCGTGCCCCTGTCCCGCCCCCGCATCCGCCCCTTTTCACGCCGGATTTGCGAGCGCAAACCGACTCGCAAATCCGGCGTGAATAAGCCGTGTGAACGGGGCCTAAAGGTCAATGCAGTGAAGGTGAAGGAGGTTGTTGAGGGCTCTATGAGGTTAAACCTCGTAGCGTTTGACCATGTTCAGTTGTTAAATGTTCTCCAACTGGTTCAAAAGCTTTTCTTTTTCCATTGAGATGACCTGGGATATTATAAAGAAAGTGGTTAATGTTCCTCTCTGCATAAATGTTCAATATAAAACTGTTAAACTTATATACTTGTCTGTCTTTGATAATTTACATGCACAAAAAGAAAAGCTCTCAGATGTTCCAATATTACTAAACATAAGTTGAAGAAAAAAGAACTTACCCTCTGTGTACAATTTCACCTTGCTTTCTTTATGATCATTGTTGTTGGTAAATCGACAGTAGTAAGTTCCCTCATCCTCAGGCATGACATACTTCAGCATCAGGTATATTATGCCCTTACTACTTGTGTATAATTCAACACGATCTCTGTATTGGGGTTCCTGCTCGTCAAGTTCTTCCCCTTTCTGTAGTTTGTAAAGGATCAATTGTTTTTCTTTCTCTTTTTCTTCCTTTGTCAAAGTCAAATTGGTCAAATCTTTCATAAAAGGAAACTCACAATGAAACAAGAAATCGCCAAGGAGGTGGATGATCATGTGTTGCTCATAAATGGAAAAGGAACCTGGAAACAATAGCAATATCAAACATCAGCTCTAAACCTTATTATACCAGCATATCTCAAAGACCATGCACGTTTTTACATTGACTTGGTCTCTTCTGATGTGCTTTGCATGTACTCTTAGATGTGTGATACAAAGAATGTAGTTATATATAGAATATAATGGTGATGCATGCCTCTGTTTTTGGTGGGTGCACAGTGAGTGGACCTGTTGTCCTACAATCAAAGGAAATAGATTGACATGCCAGGAGCATTGAAGAAGCAAAAAGTGTTTATTCACACATATATAGAATACAGTGCAACTCGCATAAAAACCAGCATCATAGGATATATAATCAGAAAGAAGAATCCAGACGAAAAGAAAACGCTTTTGCAAGAACTGGGCCTTCATTACTTCATATCTGGAGGTGGTAAGAAGGCAGGAGGGAAACTGGGAGGGAGATTTCGATTATTTGCAGCTCATTGCTGACAGCTGTACATAATTACAACCAGATTAAAAGGGTTGCACACTGGGACAAGCCGCATCAGACTTTTGGTCTCATGTCCTTCATCTCCAGTGGAGTGCCAATTTTATGGCAGCGCAGGGAACTTGGTGTCATCCGCAGGTAGGTGGATCCGCAGGAACGACCGCGAGAGTTGACAGTAACCACACAAGAGAGCAGAGTCTAAAGAGTCCCTGATTTTCACCAGAGCCGGCCACAAAGCAGGATGAACTTAGCTGCAGGAAACTCCCAGGTCGCTAATCCTGACAGGGTCGCTCATGGTGACAGCTGAGGTGCCAACGAAATACAGGACAGTCCCAACTCCAAAGAGATTCAGCGGCACTACTTCACAATGAAAGCAAGGCAGGGGTTAACAAAGATAGACATACAAAATTACTGCAGAATGAGTCAAGGTGGATACTAAGATCGGAAGCATTAGGTCCGTTAGGTCTAAACGAAAGAAATGATCTCTCAGTATTTTTGTAAGGAGAACTATCTTTATTTTACGTTTTAAATGTGAAATATCTTATATGTGTGTGATTTTAATTGTACCAGCTGAGAGAGGTACGGAGGGGGAGTTAAATAGCGGAGGCACGCTTCATTCCCCGACATGCCTTGAGAAAGCGTGAGGGTTAGCACGCAAAACGGTCGTTGGCCCAGTGTTTGCATCCCGATGTAAGTTTTATATCTAATAAAGTATCAACGGAGAAGATTGGTGAGTGCCGCCCTATTCTTTCTAAGTATAAGGAAATACAGGACAGGCAGAGATGAAGTCGAGGTACAGGCAACAGGTCAGGGCAGGCAGCCTTCTAGCACAGTCAGTAGTCAGGCATGAGATCAGGGCAATTGGCAGGCAGAGAGGAGTGAGGGAAACTAAGCCAAAGGTTAAACCAGGGGATCCAGAAACGTAAATAGATCTGATTAAAGCTTAATTGAAATGTCATTGGTGCAAAGAAAGTTGGGTGGTGCACGCTTGCCCTTTAAATCAGAGAGGACCAGCGTCCGTCCCCTAGAGAAACAAGAGGCTGCATAAACAGGCATGGAGTAGGAGAGGAGACTGTATGATGTTGGGGAGCAGAGAAGAGGTGAGTACAGTGCTGGGGCAGCGCAGGACACAGGCGTGTCAGGAGGCCAGTGCACAGACACAGACAGTGCAATACATGCAATGACACCTTCCCTGCCCCTCTCTAGGCCACAGGACACTTTAGGCTTGCAGCCTTTAAAGGGGTTTTGCCACGATGTAATGTTGACGTGGGATCCTCCAAAATGGGTATTTAATCACTTTTCTAAATATATGTGATTACAAAAAGTGAGGCCTCTGAGAGCTACAGCTTTCTTTACAAGCCCTTAGTTTCCTGACAGTTTACATTAGACAGGACCAGACACTGACAAGAGCTGATCAGGCTTCTGTGTTTGCACTTCTTATCTGATAACAGGGAACATGAAGGAGCTTGCAAGGGGCTGTGGTGAAAGATTCTGTGTCTTTGTATAGAGAATTCACTGGTTTAATGTAATTATTTGAGAACATTTCAGACACTCCCTGCACTGTTGTCTCTGCTAGACACCCTCCTCTCCCTTGTGAGCAGCAGTGCTGTGTTTATCTTTTCTCCTGAGCAGATAACAGTTAAGGAACTCACTTCTTGGCAAAACCCCTTTAAGATAGCAGGTTCATGAACATAACATCAATATGCACACACAACCAGCACACATTACAATCATGCCATTGTATGCATATAGTCTGGACACGCTGTAGCTGGACAATCTTTCCTCTATACCACTATAAAAGAGAGACTAATTAAATCTACAGATTCCCAATTTTAAGATTGCTTTAATATTTATTTCTAATTACCACTGTTGCTACTTTGTAGGTCTATTAAAGTAGCACTTTTATTGACTCTTGTGATATTGTCCTACTCACTACAATAAGGAATATATTGTATAATCCCACTTACATGTAATATATATATATGTATGTTTTGTAAGCTTCACTCACGTTTAGATGCGGGCTCTGGGATCGCAGTCCAATGTAGACAGAGACACAGGACAGGTTTGAAGCTTGTTCCAGCACGGGTCCTCCTGTGTTTTATTGGCCAAACAGGTTATCTAAGAACGTATGCCAGATGCAAAACCGAATAACAAACATACAAAACCAAAACGCCGCTCGCTGAGCGTGGCTCGACAGTGCAGTTCCCTCACTACACTTTTCAGCAAACGGTTAGGTGAGTTCCTGGGTTATCGAATCAGACACCCTCTAGGCCAAACTCCTTGACCTGTATGACAGACAGGGCTGGTCAGCTGACTAGCTGACTTAAACGGCTAGCCCCAAAATCCTGGTCAGGTGGGGAAAGGGGAGTAGGATCACCCACCCAACGGTTGCTACTCCCAATTGAGCATCCCAGGTTTTGGCTGAAGCAACCATAACTACCCTTGAAAACGTATGTTAAACCCTTATTGTGGTTATCACCTCACAAACTACATGGCTTCTATTTCACCAAGGCCTGGTAACCTTGGTTGAACATGTTACCTACTGTTCTTTTCCTTGCGTAAGCCAGGATATCTCGCTGGGAGTGTTACACCCCATTAAGGACCTTCCCAGCTGTCGATCTTACATATCCCCCCCCTTGCTCAGACTGTGGGCAGGAGCACTTGTGCTTCCAGGGCATGGGTTACGCGACTGTGCGTCCGCATTGCCTTGCTGGGGAGAAACTGGGCGATGCTCTACACAATACCTATAATCCTGTAGAGATAGGACTCTCTTCCACTCTGGCATTTTTGCCTTAGTGTGTTGCCATCCTTTTTAGTGGGGATTGGGTCGTGTCACCTAAACTCTCTGCCCATCAGGTAGTAGGAGAGATTCAATTGCCCACTTTTAAGCTTAAGCACTCTATTTCTACGATGGCGTATAAAGTTCTTTTTGCTGCGTTCAGTTTTTCGGCTTAAGTAATACATGGGGTGTTTATTCCCCATCCATAACCTGGGACAGTACAGCTCCCAGTCCCTTGTTAGAGGCTTCTGCCTGTACCACGAAATTCTGCATTGAAAGCTGGGGCATGATCAATGTCCTTGGCAAGCACCTCTTTCAAACTCTAAAACGCTTCCATTGCTTCCTTGTTCCCACTTTACTTAGTGGATTTAGACCCTTTGGTGAGGTCTGTAAGGGGGGGGGGGGCCACAGAGGGAATTTGGCCAATCATTCTATAATATTCGGCAACCCAAAAAAGCTTTAACCTGTCTTTTTGACACGGCTTGGGCCAATTTTTCAATAGCCTCAGACTATGTCTAGTTGGGTTTTTAATGACTCCCCGACCAATGTTGTTTACCCCAGTTATCAGGCCCTCAAGGCTATGGCGCATTCTTCGGGGGTTTTTTTCGGTGTGGAGACCTGCGCCCGAATGGAGTTCAGGACAGCTTGAACCTTAGACAGGTGGGTAGTTCCGTCTACGCTTGGAAAATAATACATCATCTAATATGCAGCTGCATATTTTCTATGTGCCGCTATAGGACATTATCATCAACCTCTGGAATGGTGGCGGGGCACCGTGGAGGACAAAGGGCAGCACCACATATTGAAAATGACCTCGGGTGTAGAAAAAGCGGTTTTTCCATGGTGCTTTTGAAGTGGCACCTGCTATAGCCCTTTAGTTAGGTCCCAGACGTGGTGATGTATCGGCGGGCCCTAACCTTTCTATGAGACTCATCCACTCTTGGCAACGGATATGCATTCAAAATTTGGACCATTATTTAGTTCTAAAAGTCATTTCAGATCCTTAGGGCTACCATCGGGTTGTTGGGGAATGATGTCTATGGGGTGGACAACCACTCTGTGACTTTTCTAAAACCCCCTGTGACACATTTTTTCCACTCCTCGAGATGGCTGTTCTGGGCTAGGGCACACGATAGGCCTTCAACCTTACTTTTTGACCCGGTTCCGTCACTATGTCTTGTTTATGACCTGGTTCTACTGGTAAGTCCGGAAAACACGGTCTATATTTCTCCCCATTAATCTTTTCACCTCCTTTGTTCCTGGACTGTGGGACAAGGAGTCTGAGATTACGGACTCTGGCCAGCTCGTGGACTAGGGACTTTCTTGGCTTACACGCCAGGCACAGGGCTTCTGTCCTTACAGGGCTGAGTAATTTATGTGGTAGATATGGAGCGGCTTCCTTTTCCCTGGCTGATTACACTCTATAGTTCACTTCAATGACCTTTTCCTCGGGACCTCATTAGGACCCTGCCACTTTGCCAGAAATTTACTTTCCGCTGTTGGAACCAGCACCACAACACGCGGTCACCTGGCTGAAAGGACCTTAACTTTGCAGACCGGTTATTCACTTCTGGCTTTCGCTTCTGCGTTGTTGTATTCTCTTACAATTGGCATCATGCAGCAATCTATCCTTGCATTTGGCATTATGCTCAAGGAACTGCGGTGAGGCGTGTGATACTGTTCCCAGGTCTCTTTAGCTATATCTAATAGCCACTGGGATGCTACTGTATAAGAGTTTCGAATGGTGAAACCCTGTGGAAGCCTGCGGAACCTCCTTATAGAGAACATTAGGTATGGCAATAACCGGGTCCAGTCTTTCCATCCTACTATACTCTTTTTAGATCCCCTTCAATGTCATGTTAACATTTCTACAAGGCCGTCAGTCTGAGCGGTTGTGATATACTGAGGCTTCTTAGGTGTGAAATATTTAAGAGGCGGGACACAGCTCTTTTGTAATCTTAGGACATAAAAGGGGTTCCCTGGTCCGGTTGAGGATTTCTTTGGGCTTCCTGTTGGTGAACATGTGTATAGTTCCCTTGCAATCCCCTTATCTGAGGTGTTCCTAAGTGGATGGCTTCCGGATAACGGGTGGCATGTCTAGCACCACCAAGATGTGCTGGTGGCCTTGGCAGGACTAGGAAGTGGGCCCTACCAGGTCCATAGCGATGTGCGCAAACGGCACCTTCTATGATCGGTAGCGGAAACTAGTGGGTTTACGGAGGTGTGGCCCGTGGGGTATTAATCGGGCATTAAGACACCGAATGACAACATTTCTATATATACGGGCCAGTAAAATTCCGTTCAATGCGCTCCTTGGTCTTGTCTACCCCCAGATGGCCCAGACATGTGAATGACCCAGTCACCAAGACCTTGCGCTCATGTGACTGTGGTTGGCACCACAAGTTGTTCTACCACTCGTTGGGGTCTTCTTTACATTTAAAAGAGATTATCCCGCAAGCAAAATGTGGATAAACCCCAATTTGTGTCAGGTTCTTGCTGCACCCCATTTATGTACTTGACATTCGCCAGGCTTTTGCTAACTTGGGATCCTTTAACTGCTCCGTAACAAAGTTACCCATGGCAACCTGCAATGTAGAAACTCAATTTCTTGGGGGGATTTTTCCTATGAATCTCCCTGACCAGGACCATTAAGGGAGAAAATATCAGAACCCTCTGACACCCCTTTTACCGGACTTGAGGTTCGCACCCTTTAGGCCCGTTTACACACCTTGGCCTGCTTATTCTCATCATGCAAAAATAAGGCATATCCCGGCCTCATTATCACATGGTGCATTAAGTCCTTTACAAACGACTACATGATTAACGGACCACAAGAGTCTCTACGGTGAACTCGGCGGTGGGATAGTCTTTAGTGTCCTCATGTATACAGACCAAACCCAGGCAAGGGTCTGGAGTTTACCAGGATCACTAAAATGGCACGGACTAATGTCACCAGACTCCAGAGTCCATTAAGGCCATCACAGAACCGGCCTCTACCGGATGGTACATTGACGAGCGCTGTAATTTCTTTTTGGGCAGCATATACAGGGCCCTGGCAATATAAAGACCTGCGGCCGCCTTACAACGTCAATTCCATGGGTTCTGGTAATAATGGGCACTTGGCGGCAACATGTCCCAGTTCTTGGCGAGTGTCAGCTCAGATACCTGGCCCGTGGCTGGTAAATAGGTCCTTATTTGGACTTGGAATCCGTTTTACGGAACGCTCAGGAACGTTTGTTGTTTTGCTGGTGCATAAAGGATTTTTCAGATGCACAGCAGCAAGGTTGATATGATTAGCTAAGATGTGCCGTTTTGTAGCAAATATTACATAGGACTAGGCAGCCGCCCAATCAGATACGAATAAGGAGAACATAAATATGCTATACGTAACTTTAAAAAATCACGAAGAATTAAGAGACAGAGATTTGGAGTGAAAAACAACGGTCGCTATACATTTTGATGAACAGCATTCACAATGTATGCGACCTACTTGGTGGTATTGGAACGAATCCATAATAGAGATCCTCATCAAGATAAATAAAACTTTTACAGAGAGAAACTATTGGATCTCTTAAAAGGGGATACAATTGCAATAAGGGGTTAACGAATCCTTTAATCTTAAAAATGTTACTTTTAGTGAGTTAATAAGTTTATAGTATGTTCTCCCTACTATCTTTCTTCTACCTCCTTTATTTGGAGATAATATTTTTAATTATATGTATATAGTGTAAATTGAATATATGGAAGTTAAATTAGCGTTTTACTCACATTTTTAAGCTTATACACACCTTGTGCGATTTTCAACTTGGATAAAGAGGTGACGTATGCTCACAGCGCATGCTTGAGAAGGAAAGTATTTATTCGAAACGACGCGCCGCGGCGAGGCGCATCCGCCTTGCACCTCCACTCCAACCTATATCAGCTTACAGGTCTACTAATGAAGGAAAAAATATGGACTAATCTATTGAAATGAATCTGCCCTGTCAGCTAAGTCTGGCCACATCCTATAACGTGTTTACATGGCCATTGACGCTTTGCATTTGTTATGCACCTGTTAAAAAGGGAAAAACTAAAAAATAATTTTTTCTAAGTAAGAAATGTAATTGAACCCAGCCCTAGTGTGTTCTATGTAATGGAATGAGAGTCACAAGAAATTCTTGATTGAATTCAGAGTTTGGCTGGTTATGTTCATGTTTGTGATGCCAGGACTACGGTATATTAATAAATTATTATTATTTTTTGGTTCAATAATAAATATGAATTCTTGTTAATGGAAAAATAAGACATTCCCTGAAAATAAGACCTAGCGCGTCTTTAGTGAGCAAAAAAAATTAATATAAGACCCACTGTCTTCGGGGCAACAGGATATGTTCAAATTGGGAAAAACAATTTGAAGCAATTACTCTCACTGATTCTTTTTGTCGATTGGTCATGGCATAGTATTAAATAGTATGCATGAATACTTGCTTTTTAATAGTCATGTGACCAGAGGAGAAAGCGCTCATTTAATTCGAAAAAGACTAAAATAATGTTATGAACACCAAAGCATAGTTTTATTGGGGATTGAACTTATCTGCTAACCTCTTATCTTCACTACAGAGCCCCTATTTTTTCAATCTGTCACTTTATGTGGCAATAACTTTTTAATGCTTTTACCTATCCATGTAATTCTGGGAAAACATTTTTGCTTTAAATTGTATGAAACATTTTTGGTCTGTAGAATCCTTGATATTTGTGAAAAAATTTAAAAATATTGTGAGGTGCATAATATCAAATATTGTGAGCATTTTGAAAAAAAATTAACATTTTCAAAGTAAAGTAATTTTTACATTTAAGACCAGACCAGTTATGTTACTCAAACTTGTTGATTACTAGCATCTAACATATGGCTTCTTTAGTTGGAATTAATTTTTTTAAAAGTCTTTTTATTTTTTTATACATTAGGGGGGCTTATAAATTTAGTAGAGGACCAGTCCTGTTCTGACATGACTTTTGAGGGACCTGTTGTTAAAGATACTCCCACAAATGACCATCTAAGAAACTGTGTACCCTTAAAGGGGTTGTCTCAAGGATTGCTTCTTATGTTAAAGATCTTGTAGAAAACAAGTCACTTTGTAAATATGTCCATTAACCGTTTCCTACCTGATTTCTATATATCCCTCCGTGTATGGGCTTCATCAGACTCTTCTGATCACTATAGTTACAGACCTGTGTATCTTCCTGATAGGCTGCCAGCGTGGTCACTATAGCTACAGACCTGTTGGTCCCTTAGCAGTTTGAGTAGCCAGGTAGAGGCCAGTAAACAAGCCCTGAAATTAAAAAAATTAAATTGTGAAAACAGGAACTGAGGTAAGATGAACTGATATTAGTGAGACACAACTTTTGGTACCGTGTTTCCCCGATAGTAAGACACCCCCGATAGTAAGACGTAGCGGTGTCTTAGGGAGGTCGCCATAATGTAAGTCGTACCCCTGAAAGTAAGACGTAGCGCGGCCTGATGACGTCACTGCCTGTGCCGGGAAGAAGTGCGCGGGAGGGCCGGAAAAGCAGCGAGGAGGCGGCGCGGCGCAGGAGAGCGGTGATGCAGCGGGGGAGCCAGGTAAGTGTTTTTCTGCCTACAGCTGGCCTATAACTGCCTACAGCTTGGCCCTTTACTACCTACAGTGGCCATATAACCTGCCTTACAGTGGCCCTTTACCTGCCTTACAGCGGGCCCTTATACTCCTACAGCTGGCCCTATCCTGAAAAAGCTGGCCCTATACCTTCTGTCTACAGCTGGCCCTATACCTGCCTCCAGCGATGGCCCTTTACCTGCCTACAGGACCTTATACCTGTCTACAGTGGCCCTATCCTGGCCCTATTATAAGACATTACCCCGAAGAGTAAGAAATAGTGGGACTTTTGGGCTGGGTAAAAAGAATGTAAGGAAAACAACACGCTGTCTTAACTTTCGGGGAAGAAAAACGGGTATTGAAACTGCATTTAGGACGTTTGCTTACCTTCTATGTGTGTTTCACTAGTAGAATGCAGAGCACAGAGTTGAATTGAAAAATGTTAATTTTTTGCTGATTTTTTAATCTATTATTATTGAAACACAATAGATGTTATCCGGGAAACACAACAATATTGATTTAGCTGATTAATATGTTTTCAGAGATATCCCATATGTGTCCATAGTGACATATTTTGTTGTTGTTTGGTGTCATGTCGCCCATTGTCATGGGCTTCATTTTTACAACATTCACTGTGCGGTATAATGACATGATTGCTTTATTACTGTGTTAGTCTGTACAATTACCAATGATTAAATTTCGATATAGTTTTTAAAGTTATTATACGTTTTTTTTTTTTTTTTTTTTTTTTTTTTTTTTTTTTTTTTACAAAATAAAAATACCGTTATAATTGGAGAGCAATAACTTTTTTCATTTTGCTATATAAACAGAGGTGTATAAGGCTTGTTTTGGTTGGGGATTTGTGGGACTTTTTCATTGGTACCATCTTTAGGGTTTATAAGGCACTCTGATCACTGTTTTTTCAAAGTATTTGTCATGGATGTGCTGTGACCCAGCTCCAGGCCATGGCCGCCCCTTTTATCTTACACTCTGCCTGCGCATCTACCCTGACAAGTTCCTGCTTCCTGTCTTCACTCAAGGAAGGTGGGGCACTTACAGCAGCTCTTCTGTATTTAAAGGGACAGCTGCTGGTAATTGGTAATTGCCACGGAGCTGCACCAATGACTGTCTGTCCGCTGTCTCTGACATAATGTTCTCTTTCTATCTCAAACTAAACCTCGCTAAAACTGAACTTCTTGTCATTCCACTACTAACCAACCCCACCCTGCTATTTCTGTTCCATGTGTGGTAACTCCTAGGCAGCAGGTTCGTTGTCTTGGGGGTCACACTAGATTCTGTTCTGTCCTTCACTCCCTATATCCAATCTCTTGCCCACTCCTATCACTGCTCAAGAAACATTCTAATTATCTGTCTTTTTTTAGGGCTTGTCCCCACGGCATAGGGTGTTTGGAACGAGTTTCGATGGTTTTTGGTTTTTAAAACCTTCTGTAAACCGACTGTCAACCTGGAATGGACCTCACTGCCCGGATTTTCCCTGGAGAGGTTTTAGACCGCCGGCGGTCCGGAAAAACATTGAACATGTTCTTCATTCCGCCCGGTTTTCGGGCGGCATATGAACAAGTCAATGCGAAGGGGGAGGACTTTTCTCCACAAACAGCGGAGAAAAGCCGTCCCTCTGTGGACGTGTGCATGGCTGCAAAACAGAGCAGATACCGGTCGGATAATCCGACTTGTATTTGCTCTCTGCCGTGGGGACATGCCCTTACTGTGGAAACAACTCAAACTTTTATTGTTGCTCTTATACTTTCTCGTCTTGACTATTGTAACTCTTTGCTAATCGGTCCCCCTCTCTGTAAATTCTCCCCTCTCCAATCTGTCCTGAATGCAGCAGCCAGGCTCCTATTTTTTTCCAGCTAATATACTAATGCCTCTACCCTGTGTCAGTCACTGCACTGGTTGCACATACAGTACAGTATACAGCATAAACTAATTTCTCTCACCCATAAAGCTCTCCACAGCACTGCACCCCCATACATCTCCTCCCTCATCTCTGTCTACCACCCTACCTAGTCTCTTAGATTAAATGCCTCAATCATCCGCACCTACCATGCTCACTTCCAAGACTTTGCAGGTGCTTCACCAGTTTTCTGGGACACATTTCTGTCACTGCTTGCACTTGAGCTTTCACAGGCACTTATCTGTATAGAGATGTATGCTTTGGGTGGCAGGTTCATCCACTTTTTATGTAAACAACTTCCTATTTATGAAACATGGCCATACCATTGTGTTAACCAAGCATTTCCCACCCTTTGTCTTACACCCTAATAGATTGTAAGCTTTTGCGAGCAAGCTTTCACACAACTTGTGTCTGATCTATAAGTAGCTTTGTTTGTCTTGTTTTTTTCTGTACTTATAGGCTGTAAATTGTAAAGTTCTGCAGAATATATTGGTACTATATAAATGAAGATTATTATTTATTATTATTATTATTATTATCATTATAGACACATCTCATTAACAGTGGTTCAGTACTGCGATGGGTTTGAATGTTGCACCTACAAATGACAATAGCTGTTTGGCTTGGTTTGAAAAAAGATTTGTATATCCCAATATAGTGTTAAAAATACATTGCATTAATCAATATAATTTTCTAGACAGCGGACTTTGCATCTGGGATGGTGACATAAAACCCCTAAAATACTCCTGTAGCTAATAAAGTTTGAAAGGGAAAGAATAAAAGATGATCTCAAATCACATTAACATAAAGATTACATTACTAGACACATAAGTGATCATGGATGAAATAGGACAGTTATAAGCCTGGTTCATGTCCATTCCATTAGGAAAATATAATGCAGCATAAAGCACTATTTGTTTTCTTCAGTTGACAGACACTAAGATGGAAACCTGATAGACACCATTATAGTCAATGTGGTCCGCCGGTGCAATTGGTGTCCATCGTGAAATGGCACTGCTGTTATGTTCATGTTTCTGGGATGGAACAAAAAAACAGAAATAAAGCAGAAGGGTAAAAACACCTTTATACAGATTTGTATGTGAAACAAGAAAGTCCGTTGCACTACTTTAGTTACCTCCCTAGGACGGATACAGAGTCACTGCCTAGAACCCAATTTCATAGGGTCCTGTGAATAGTGTTAAGCCTTAAATTCTGGATATGAAATTGAAAAAAATGGAGGAACATTTTAAAAATTAAGGCTATCCAGTGATGATGTTGTGTAAAGGGAAGATCTATAAATGGTGTATTACATGTCAAAGACAAATTAGTACAAATACAATTTGTCAATAAAAAAAATCACCATCATTCCTTGAAAATAAATCCTGCAGTCAAAATCCTACCCCATAGTGGAAGAACTCAAGAACCACACTAATCTTTTTTAATTAAAATTTAGGGATGTCAGAACTTATTTCTCAAAAAAACATGTTCGAATGTGACAGTTTTCAAATGTGATTGAGGGTGAAAAAGTTCTTTCATCAATATACAGAAGAAACGTGGGGCGTGCTGAAGGCGTGTTGCACCACCACGTATGAAGCTACAGATTTATAGCTTCAGTACAGCAAATCCAGGCGCATTACAGCTGGAACAGGTAGACCAACTTTAAAAGTGGTTTACCTGAGCCAGAAGTGTCACTTTAGCGCTAGAATGTGCCTGATTTATGGCCCACAGTAGAACAGGTTCATAGATTCAGGCGCATCCTACACTACTATTGTGCGCAATAAAATTGGCATCTGGGTGCCAAAAGTCTTACATGTCCGACAGGACGGACCCAGAGACGGATCTAAACAACTAGCAGTGAGATTATCACTGCAGGCTATGAGGAGCACGCAGCGGTGTTCACATGAGAGAACGCTGCTGCGTGTTTCCCTCCTGCCTGTTGGCTCCGTCTTTGAAATAATTGCATGTCATTGGGTGTTCCTCATAGCCCCCAGTGATAATCTCACTGCTAATTGTTTAGATCCGTCTATGGGTCCGTCCTGTCGGCCCCAGAGATGGATCTAAAAAGCAGATGTAACACGGGGTTAAAACGCCGTGTGACCAAGCCCTAAAAGTTACTCAACACACAGTCATCAATGTCTAAACCATTAGCAACAAAAGTGAGTACAACCCTAAGTGACAATGGACAAATTGTGTCCAACTCATTATTTTCCCTCCACAGTGTCATGTGACTCGTTAGTGCTACAAGTGTGAATGGGGAGCAGGAGTGTTAAATTTGGTGTTATCGTTCTCACAGTCTAATACTGGTCACTGGAAATTCAACATGGAACCTCATGGCAAGAAATGTCTAAAAATGATCTAAAAAAAAGAATTGTAACTGTATATTTATCTTTATATTTATGTATGTATTGCATAGGCATATTTTGCTTTAAAGGGTGGGGATGGCTACAGGCATGAGGGATGAAAGAAGTCTGGGTTATCAGAAGCCATCATGGCAGTTTGAACCAGATGGAGAAGAAAACAAAAGAGAACGTCTACAATCAGAAAAAATGTGACCTGTGAGTAAAATGAAAATAACGATTCTGAAATATCTTTCTTTACAGTGAAACATTATGTTTTGTTTTTTATGTATATTTAGGTACTTTCCTACATGGATTTTTTTGTGGTGCAATTAATTAATATTAACTATTGAGATACAGTTCTAGTACAACTGAGCTTCCTGCAATCATATGCAACCCGGCTGTCATTAGAGTTAAAATCAGTCAGCAATGCTACAAAAAGTCTCTGTGTAGCCTAGGCCTAGATGACACCTGGATATTACCATTCCCTTTGTCAATAGGATATGTGCCTACAGTGATACACCATCAGTAAGGGTTGGACAAAGCTCCTTGACAAGGGGAACGGTAACAGCCAGTTGTTAATTTATTCATAAATTTCCAGGAGGAATAACAAGGGAAAGGCACAATTCAGACTCTCATGAAAAGTTTCATAGTTTCATAGTTTGTAAGGCCGAAAAAAGACGAGACGTCCATCAAGTTCAGCCTGTTGTGCTAAGGTGTTGATCCAGAGGAAGGCAAAAAACCCCAATGAGGTAGAAGCCAATTGTCCTCATTTTAGGGAAAAATTCCTTCCCGACTCCAATCTGGCAATCGGAAAAATCCCTGGATCAATGACCCCCCTCCAGAATCCTAGACACTATAACCTGTTATATTATTACGCTCCAGAAATGCATCCAAACCCTTTTTGAACTCTGTCAGTGAATTCACCATGACAATTTCCTCTGGCAGAGAATTCCACAGTCTAAATGCTCTTACAGTAAAGAATCCCTTTCTATGTTTATGTAGAAACTTTCGTTCCTCAAGATGTAGAGGATGCCCCCTTGTTCTAGATTACAGCCATGGGTATAAATAAAATCTTGGGAGAGATCTCTATATTGACCTTTGATGTATTTAAACATATTTATTATGTCCCCCCGAAGCCGTCTTTTTTCTTAAACTAAATAACCCCAATCTTGCTAATCTTTCTGGGTATTGTAGTCACTCAGTCCTTTTATTATTTTGTTGCCCGTCTTTGTACCTGTTCAAGCTCTACAATGTCTTTTGTGCACTTGTGCCCAAAACTGTACACTAATATTCATGTGTGGTCTAACCAGTGACTTGTATAATGGGAGATAATGTTCTCATCATGTGCCTCTATGCCCTTTTAATGCAACCCATGATCCTATTTGCCTTGGCAGTGCTGTCTGACACTTGCTGCTACAATTTAGTTTACTGTCACCAGGATTCCCAAGTCCTTCTCCATGTCACTTTTACCCAGCCTTTTTCCATTTAACATGTTAGTCATGCAATGGATTTTTCCTCACCATGTGACATAACCTTGCATTTATCTGTGTTAAACCTCATCAGCCATTTCCCTGCCCAGGCCTCCAACTTATCCAGATCCCTTTGCAATAACACTTTATCCTCTATTGTGTTGATTACTTTACAGAGCTTAGTATCGTCTGCAAAGATCGATATTCTACTGTGTAATCCCTGTGTAAGATCATTAATGAAAATGTTGAAGAGGATTAGTGCCCAATACTGACCCTTGTGGTACCCACTAGTAACAGCAATCCAGTCTGAGTATGTACCGTTAATTACTACCCTTGTGTTCTATCACTGAGCCAGTTGCTTACCACTTGCACACATTTTCCCCCAGTCCAAGTATTCTCATTTTATTTACCAACCTTTTATGTGGCACTGTATCAAATGCTTTAGAAAATCTAGATATATGACATCCAGTGCCTCACCCCGATCCAGTCTAGCACTGACTTCCTCATAGAAGCTGATGAGATTAGTCTGACAGGACCGATCCTTCATAAACACATGCTGGAACGGCGTTATACATTTATTTTCAGTGAGATACTCCAGGATAGCATCTCTGAGAAAACCTTCAAACATTTTACTACAACAGAGGTTAAGCTTACGGCTTATAGTTTCTCGGATCACTTTTTGACCCCTTTTTGATATTGGCACCATATTTGCTATGCGCCAATCCTTTGGGACATACCCCATTATTAGACAGTCCATAAATATTAAGAATAGGGGCCTATCTATGACATCACTTAACTCTCTTAGGACACGTGGGTGTATGCCATCTGGACCTGGGGATTTGTCTATTTTAATCTTCTTAAGACGGAGCTGCACTTCTTCCTGGGTTAGACAAGAAACTTTTAAGTTGGAATTTACCTCATACCTCTGTTCAACAGGAGGCTCATCCTCCTCGGTAAATACAGTGGAGAAAAAAGTGTTTAATAGGTTTGCTTTTTTCTCATCGCCCTCTACTGTCTCTCCCTCAGTATTTTTCAAAGGGCCAACATTTTCTGTTTTAATCTTTTTACTATTTATATAGTTAAGAAATATTTTGGGGTTAGCTTTACTTTCTATAGCGATATTTCTTTCCGTCTCTAGCTTTGCTTTCTTTATCTTTATTTTACACACTTTATTTTTTTCCTTATAGCTTCTTAGTTCCTCTTCACTACCCTCCTGTTTTAGTAGCTGAATTGTTTTCTCATGGGTAATATGAGTATTCACTAAACAGAAATTTCAGGAGAGGTGACAGGTTCTCTTTAATTGTTGCATATTCTGTCTGTGATTGTGTCTGATCTTTGTGGTATTGTTTTGTATAGTCTGCAGTTTGACAGTACTTTGCCTATGCAGAACTGGAGTCTGACTGTCATTTGGTCACTGTATGGCAGTATTATTGGTTATTGTAGTACTTGTACATTGGTAATGTACACTTATCCCTGACCATGTGATTAAATGTTTCTGTATTCCACTTTTGTTTATCTTCTTTTGTTAATCGTGTTATTGGTATATTCAATGGAGTGGAATGCATATGACCAAATAAAGTTACATTTGCCGCAATTTATGTTGCACACTGCTATTATTACCCATACTGGGGGTGATATTTCATGTTAGCTGGTAGGGTCTGAATGCCAGGGCTACTTTTTAGCCCCAGTCCATGATGTAGATCAATATGGCCCAATAGACAGCTCTGGGCTCCACATAATTTGGTTCAATGGAGTCATAATATGTATATAAAACCTTAGAGTAAGATGCTGGTTTACCCTCTTCCTTTTTGAAGATTTAATGGAGATATTAGTTAAGTGCAAATTATTAGTTGTGGTTTGTCTTCCTTTTTCTAACCAAAATTATAATTCTCTTTTAGGACATTCGTCTCGTTTTTTTGCAGGAAAACTTCACAATTTCAATTTTGCCTAATAACTTTTCAGCATCTTTTTTAACATTAAAAGTACTGCCGAGTATTGTTAGTTCCCTAATATGTTACTATTTAACTAAAAATCACACATTGTTACTCAACTGTTAAGTGTTTGGAGTTTTACACTTTAAGATATATTTCATGACCACACTCACTTTAAATTATTAACTAAGTGGTTGCTAAGTATTCCTGATGTGATGAAGGCTCTGGATTCAATGTAACAGTTATAAATGGTCTTGATCTGCTCAGTTACTTCAAAGTGACTCATCTAATCCATTCATTTAGGATTCATTCTATTAAGTCCTAAGGCTATGTTCACACGGCTTAACTGCGAGACGTAATTACGCCCCGCAATTACGTCGTGTTGCCGGGAGCAGGGGAGGAAGCGGGGGGCTAGCACCTCGCCGGCCCATAGACATTCATCACCAGCGGCGTGTATACGCCGCTGGTAATTCACATGTCACTTATCTCCCCCATCGGCGTATTCGCTGAGCAGGAAGAGGAGACGTAATCCATAGTTCTCTATGAGAACTGTGGATTACCGTAATGACTGGGCCGTTTTCAGCCCGTAATTTGCGAACTCCGGAGCGTAATTACGGACCGAATTACGTCCCCTTTTAAGCCGTGTGAACAGGGCCTAAGTTGTAGGTTTGGTAGTTACTCAACTGAAAATATTTCTATTGAGAATGACTTTTCTAATTTGAAAAGTTTATACATAACATTGGATACACTGATATAAATGATTAGATAGATAGATAAATAAATAGCTCAAAAAACCCTGATGCAGTACTGTAACCAGGTATTTCAATTATACATGCAATTTATAGCACAGGTATCTTTCTATGTGGCTGAGTAGAGTGCCCTCAGACACCAGGTCCCTGGTTCATCTGCAAGCTTTGTGCTTCGTATACAGTACCTGTGAAAATGCACACAGAGGTGTTAATGCACAGAAATAGTCCTTACAATTGAGTGGCATATTTGACCTCTGATAGAGGTCAAGTGTAGCATGACTGCTAGAAGAATTCATGTGGGTTCAAGTTCAGGTTGAATTTACAAGTGCCAATTTTATAGTTGTCCCAATAAAGCAGTGTTTCTCAACTCCAGTCCTCAAGACCCACCAACAGGTCATGTTTTCAGGATCTCCCATAGAATGAACGGACAATAATTAAATCAAATGAGCAGCATAATTAAATCACCTGTTCAATGCTAAGGAAATCCTGAAAACGTGACCCGTTGGTGGGTCTTGAGAACTGGAGTTGAGAAACACTGCAATAAAGTCTGTTATTGGGGAAATAAATGGGTGTGCCAGACAACCACTAAGGTCTTGGTTTTTTACCAACCTGCTGGAGCCGTGATATGGTTAACTTCTTTGTCATGCTATCATTTTCATGGAGCAATCATATATAGAGAAAAATATTTAGTCTGCATACCTTACTTAGGTAGCCAGCACCATTTAATTAACATTCATTATTTATTTATATTTCTATAAAGAAATAGCAATTTCAAGCAAAATAGCAGAAGGCTATATTTAAAAACAATTAGGATATTTATGCTAAATACCATAGATCCTGATGTTTTAATTTGGGCTCTGATTTGATACTACACTATTAGTACAAAAATATGTGCCCTAATTTTTAATTTTGTTTTTTAGAGATTGTGTTGTTTTAGCTTATAACCCAGGTGTAAGAGCAATGTGCAGTTTTGAGCGTGTAAAGATATCCTCCCTTTCCTGTAACTGGTTAGACTATTGGGAAGAAAAAGTTTTGGGTCTGAAGCGCATACTACAGGTCTCCCAGGATTTATTTTTTAGAGCACTTTAAAAGACTTGTCTCTGCTGTTTTGATGAAAATTGCTTTCTAATGCGACATACTGTATAAAGGAAGAAATAATTGTAATTCCATTTTTGCAATTTTGTTTAAACTTGTCGAAGGGGCTGCTTGCATAGGACTTACTTGTTCATCTGCTTTTTGATTCTGTCTGCATGCCAATGGCTCTGACTCAAGCAGGATGCTCACTAATAAGAAACTCAGCTCTGTCTGTAGAACACAGAAGAAGATATACTCTTCCCCTTACAAAAGAGGACACCTGGTGATGTCTCCTTTATCTATCAACATCCAGTCCAGGGTAACAAAGGTTGTTTTCTCCATCCGCACCTGAAGACAAGTGGGCAGGTTTCAACATCAGGACACATCTGGAACAAGGACCAGGCCACAAAAGGAACTACCATAAATGGCCACATGCATCATCAGCTGTGAATTGTCCACCCAGACAGCCATCACTACATCTAGAAGTTTTAATGCCATGACTGGAAGTGACTTCACAGCTTTAACTGGAAGTAAAGCATATCAGGCACCTTTAAAAAAAGAAGATATTGTGGTGCTTTAGAAATCCCTCATTCTCCTGCTACTAAAAGTGGACTATACAGGAAGCCTCTCATTCTGACAAGATTCATGTTTCAGCTGCCTCGAGTCTTGTGGCTGCCTGGAACTCCATAGTCATTAGCTCTTCTACTAACCAAGACTCCTCCAACAGTGAAGAGGGTCTTCCCTCCAGACAGAGTGCTGCTGATGCCACTGCAACTTGCACTCGATCTCACTCTAGTGTTCTCTAGTCATGACCCTTCAGTGAGGACTGCTATCCCCAGGTTAACATTGAAGGCAGCCAAAGAAAGGCTGGAAGCTCCTTATAACCTGGTAGGAGGAATCATCACGAGACCACTGCAGGCAGAGCTTCCCCCAGCAGCAAAACTATGTTCAGAAGCATGATTGGTGAGTATAATTAGGAAAGGGGGGCAGCTCTCAAGGAATAGTAAATAGTGACAGATAGTGACCTTCATACAAGATATGTTGTCTGCCCATATCCAGTCCCTGAAAGTGTTCAATCCTGTTGTATAGTCATTGTACTTTGTTTGCCCTAAGCAATACTCCAAGGCAATCAGGATAGGAGATAACTTGAATTCGAGTTCAGTTGTAGGCCATAATACCATGTGTTCCGTGTTGCCACTAAATTAATTTTCTGTATGACTTTATAAATCTCTCACATCATTATTGAGGAACTTTGGACACTGTTGTATACAACTTTGCTTCAACTCATTGATATTTGTGGATATTCTTCTATGTACAACTCTATTCAAGTTCTACCACAGCCTTTCAATTGGACTAATTCTTTTTTTAACCATATATTGTAGATTTGCTGTTGTGCTTGGGATTATTGTTATTATATAACCCAGTTTCGGTCAAGCTCTGGCTGTTGGGTACATGTCCCAACTTTTAACTGTATTGAACAATTTGGCATAAAGTGGAGTTGTCAACTCAATAACTGTAATGTGCCCAGGTCCTGTGGCTGCAAAAGAAGCCCAGATCACCACCGTTACACCAATCTGCTTGCCTATGAGGTGTTTGTGCTACTATGCTGTGTTGTTTTTCCCAAACATGATGCTATGCACTTTTGTTTCATCTGTCCAAAGGACATAGTTTCGGAAGTATTGTGGTTAGTTTAGATGCAACTTTGCAATCCTGCCATTCTCTTTATGAAGAAAAAAAAGAAGCTTTTTCCTGGCAACCCTTTCCAACAAACAATACTCTTTGACTCTTTTTTTAATTGTACTTTCATAAACTTGAACACTTAACATAATAACTGAGGCATATAAAGTCTGAGAGTAGCTATTAGGTTTCAAGCAATTCCTCTGAGCATTGCACAGTCTGAACTTGGGCTGGATTTGCTGGGACATCCACTCCAGGGAAGTTTGTCATCTGTCTTGAATATTGTTCATTTCTGAATAATCTTTCTCACTGTAGAATGGTGGACTTCAAATTGTTTGGAAATGGTCCTATAACCTTTCCCATATTGTTGGGCAGCAACAATTGTATTTCTAAAATCATTGCTGATGTCTTTCCTCCTTGGCATTGTGTTATATGCCTAAATGCTACCAACCAGCACACTGCCAAAACTTCTGCATTAATAGAGGTTGTCACACTTGCTGATGATCATTTAATCAAGAACATTTGATTAGTAGCGAGAAAGAGTTAAGCTTCCAATCCAGATAGGAAAAAAATATATAAAAATGTTCTTTATTGAAAAATATTAAAAATAAATTTACTGGACATAATCCATATTGAATAACGCTCATTTAGTGTGATTTGTTAACACCTTTCTGGTGCATTTCAGACAACAGCATCCTTAGTCTGAGGGCAAAATGAATTAAAACAGCCTGTAAAACATCTGAAAATAACATGCGTGCTAGCCCAACCAATGAATAAACATAACAAAACTTCCAATCACCTAAAGTGAAAAAACAGACATGAGAAGAAGAGAAAAAATATAAAATATAAATGAGAATATAAATTAACATATTTGAAGACATATAGGCATAGCTAATTCTTGTAAGCTGTATCTTGTTTGATGTTTAAACTCTTGTGTCTAGATCAAAAATCCATCCTGCCTCGAAGCTAATTAATTTTTTACGCAAGTCCCATCCTTAGATCAGACTACTTTTTCAAAAGCGCTGTCTCCGGCATGTTTTTCCTGGAAGTGTCAGGACACTGGATGCTTTAAAACAATCACTGCGTAACGCATCTGAAAGATGTCTTCTAATACGAATTTTTAAGGAATCCGTTGTGCATCCTACATACTGGACATTGTAAATATTACACTGTGTAAAGTACACTACAAATTTACTATTGCAATCAATTTAGTTTTTAATTGCGTATTGCCATTATGCAATTGGTATCACCGCGTGTGTAACAACCTACCCTATAAATATGTCAAGTTAATTAACCTGCACGGTGAACACCATAAAAAAAAAAAATCAAAAAATGAAGATTTTTATTCATCCCACGGCATAGAAAATAGAATAAAATGCGATTAAAAACTCATGTAAATGCCAAAGTTGTACCAATTAAAACAGTTCATCCCGCAAAAAAAGTCCTTACAAAGCTTTGCATATGGAAAAATAAAAAAGTTATGGCTGTCAGAAGACAGTGATTCATAAATATTGTTTTACACAATAAAAACACTTGTTTTTAAATGCTTCAACATAAAAAAACCTATATAAATTGGGTATCGCTGTAATCAACCCCCAGTGTAAAAATAACTTGTCACATACACTGCATGGTAAGCGCTGTTAAAAATAAAAAACACTATTAGGATTGCAGTATTTTCTTCACCTTCGCCTTCCAAATAATGGATTTACAACTGATCAAAAAGCCTTGTCACCCCAAAAATGGTACCAATAAAAACATCAACTCATCCCACAAAAAACAAGCCCCTACACATCTCCGTACACAGAAAAATAAAAAAAGTTATGGCTCTCAGACTAGGGTTATGCAAAAACTTGTTTTTCTGTTTGAATAAAAGTGTTTTTATTGGGTAAAAACAGTAATATATAAAAAAAAATACAAATTGGATATCTCTGTTATCACTTCGACCTGCTGAGTAAAGCTAGCATGTCATTTATACCGAACAGTAACAGCTGTAAAAAACAAAAAAAATTGTATGTATTGATGTATTTTGTTCAAAACGCCTCACAAAAACCTTAATAAAAAGTGATCAAAGCATCATATGAACCCCATAATGGTACCAATAAAAATATCAACTCATCCTGTAAAAAACAAGCCCATAATCAGCTCCGAATACAGGAGTCCTGTCATTTACACTGCACACCGAACGCTGTAAAATTGAAACCCAAAAAACAATGATGGAACTGCGTTGTTTCACCCCCTCCCTCCCCCATTTTCATGGCCCAATGCTGAAAAAAAAACTATGGAACACCTGTACACCCAAAATGCACAATACACCTCTAGATGAGATCCATCAGGGGTGACTTCTGTTCTGGTGATTTGGGGGCTTTGCAAAAGCGACATGGCACTCACCAAAATTCTGCATTTCAAAAGCCAAATAACGCTCCCTCCACGCCCTGTCATGCGCCCACACATCAGTTTATACCCATATATAGGGTGGTGCCGAGCTTGGAAAAAATTGCATAACAAACCTTGGGGTGTTTTTTCCAGGATTCTTTGTAAAAATTAAACATGTTCAGCTAACATTGCAAATTGTTGGAAAAAAAATTCTTCTTTTTCACAGCCTAATGCTAAAAAAATTGTGAAACACCTGTGGGGTGCATATACTCACTACACCCCTGGATATATTCCTTAAGGGGTGTAGTTTCCAACATGGGGTCTTTTTAGGGGTGTTTATTAAGTTTTAGCACTTTAGGGTGTCCGCAAACCTGAAATGGTGCCTAAATAAAATCGTATTGAAAATGAGATCCCAAAGTCTGGTAGATGCTCCTCCTACTCTGAGGCTTGTGGTTGAGCCAAACAGCACACTAGGGCCACACATAGAATATTTCTGAAAGTGCAGAATCTGGGGAATCAATATTAAGTGTTCTTGTGAATAATTAATAAAAACTGAAAATCTGCAAAAAATTAGAAATTTTGAAATTTCACTTCCACTTTGCTTTAATTCCTGTGAAACACCTAATGGGTTAATAAACTTCCTAAATGCCGTTTTGAATTCTTTAAAGGGTATAGTTTCTTACATGGAGTCATTTATGAAGGTATCTAACATACAGGCCCCTCAAAGCCAGGTCAGAACTGGACTGGTCCCTAAAAAAATGTCTATTGCTAATTTTCTTGAAAATGTGAAAATTACTACTAATTTTCTAGGTCACCTAATGTCGTAAAAAAAGAAATTAAAAAAATGATGCCAACCTACAGTAGACATATGGTAGATGCTATTTATAAACTATTCTGAGTGGAATAACTATCTGTCTAAAACGCAGAAATTTTTGAAGTTTGAAAATCTTATATTCTTCACAAATAAACAACGACTTTTTGGACCAACATTTCTTACTAACTTAAAGCACAATGTGTCACAAGAAAACATTCTCTGAATCACATGGATAGGTAAAAGTGTCAAAAAGTTATTCTCACATAAAGTGACACATGTCAGATTTCAAAAATGTCAGGAAGGCCAAAACTGGCTGCGGCAGTAAGGCCGTGTTCACACGGCTTATTCCCGACGGAGTTTGTGAGCCCGTATGTTACCAACAAATCTGCCGTGAATAAGGGCTGGGACTGGCGGGCTACGGACGTTACTGGGGACTGTGCCGCTCCCGTCCCCATAGACAAATGCATTTTTAATACGTGGCGGTCCGCGCGTAAATAATGTGGGCATGTCACTTTTCCCCCGCGGCGGATTCGCCGAGCGGGAGGAGCGACGGATTCCACCGTTCCTATGAGAGCAGTGATTACCGTAATTGCTGCCGGGGATTGGCGCCGTACTTACGCGCAAATCCGGCGCGAATTACGGCGCCAATCCGCGGCAGAATAAGCCGTGTGACGAGGCCTAAGGGTTTAAAACAGGCTTTAAAACATCTGGAAGTGGCACCTGTGCAAGCCCAACCTATGAATTAACCAAACAAAACTACCAATCACCCAAAGTAAAACATAAGGCATGAGGACATATAAGTATAACTAATATTGGTAAGCTATATCTTGTTTGACGTTTAAACCATTGGGGACTCTTGTGCCTAGATCAAAAATCCATCAAGTCCCCTACTCTATAAGATCTGACTATTTTTAAGATACCGATGAAGGAGAAGCATCGGTGTCTCTTGCGTGTTTTTCGTGGAAGGGTCGGGACACAGTAAATGCTTTGAAGAAATCGCTGTGTAATGCATCTGAAAGATGTCTCCTAACACAAATTTTTTTTTGCCCGTTATGCATCCTACATTCTGGACATTGTAAATATTGCACTGTAAAAGGTAAACTACAAATTTACATGCTGAGTATGGGCAGAAAAATTATTTTTCAAAGTAATTAATCTTTAAAATGTTCTGACATCTAAAAGTGTGTTGAAAAGTCTGAAAGTATTAGTAGGAGAAAATCTACTCTTACTCAGCATGTTAGTCGAAACAACACGGCTGATGCATCACATTCTTCAAATTTTAAGGGTAGGTTAATTTTAACATTAAGAGCTAAAGTATCCAAAATAAAATTCAGAAAATCACATTGTATAAATTATAAATTTATTTGCATTTTGCTGAGAGAAATAAGTATTTGATCCCCTAACAACCATTAAGAGTTCTGGTTCCTACTGACCAGTTAGACGCTCCTTATCAACTTGTTACCTGCATTAAAGACAGCTGTGTTAAATAGTCACCTTTATTAAGGACCATCCTGTCCACAGGCTCAATTAATCAGTCAGACTCTAACCTCTGCAACATGGGCAAGACCAAATAGCTTTCTAAGGATGTCAGGGACAAGATCATAGACCTGCACAAAGCAAGAATGGGCTACAAAACCATAAGTAAGATGCTGGGTGAGAAGGAGACAACTATTGATGCAGTAGTAAGAAAAATGAGTGGCCTAGCCAGTCTCCAGACCTTAATCCCATAGAAAACTTATGGAGGGAGTTGAAGCTCCGAGTTGCCAAGCGACAGCCTCAAAATTTAATGATTTAGAGATGATCTGCAAAGAGGAGTGGACCCCCAAAGCCACTCAGAATGGATGGCCCTAAAAAAATGTATATTGCAAATTTTTGAAAATGTAGAAATTACTACTAAATTTCAAGCCCTCAATTCGTAAAAAAAAAAAAGACATTAAAAAATATGCCAACCTATAGGGACATAGGAGATGCAAGTTATAAACTATTCTGTAAGAATAATTATTTCTTGCAAGCAGAAATTTGCAACTTTCAAAATCGCAATTTTTCCAAATTTTCAGATTTTGATATTTTCAAAACAAACAAGGATTGTAGGATAAAATTTCTTACTGAACATAAAGCACGATGTTCACAGAAACAACTTGAATCACATGGATAGGTAAAAGTCAAAAAGTTATTCTCACATAATGACACATGTCAGATTCACAAAACTAGGGCTGTCATGAAGCCAAAACAGCTGGGTGACTTAGGGTTAAAGGAGCAAATGGAGTAATTCATTGGTGATTTTTAGTTGGACAGCAAACTCAAATTGCATGCAGGAGTACTCAGAAGGGCGTATTTGTAAAACATGTAAAGTATGTGTTGAAATCCACCCGAGGAAGAAGACAACTTAGTGATATACTCTATGTTGTCTCCTCTACTCAATGAATAGTTAAGAAAGTGAGTAGAGGAGTGAGAAACACTGGACAGAATCTCATTTGCAACAGTAGAAATAGGACAAAAATGGGAAAACCTGCAGAATCTAACCCCTGGAAGTGATTATGCCAGATCGTTATCCTGTGGAGTTACACTATATGAATTTGCCTTTCTCCATGATACTACATATAAAATACATGAGGGCTATCAATTAACCCTTGGGCCAACAGCTGGGCATCAATGGCTTGGCCGCACACAAAGGGTCTCAGATGCAAACTTTGGCTCCTGTTATTGTTAACATTGCATATATTGCCATGAAATATCCTGGTTCGAAACAGATAACTAAATGGGAGTTTCATCCGACTTTAAATATGTGCAATTAGCCTGCTTGCTCACAATTTCCAGTTTGTATTAAGAGTTTTTTCCATACTTTGTCAATTAACAGTGACATGCAAATATTTCTAAGGCAACAAAATAGAAGACAAGAAACTATTCTGACTGTCACCGACGTTAATTAATGTGAAGGTGTTCTCCAGAATAAGGGCACTAAAAAATGTCAACATTCACAGTTGTAGTCTATTTTATTATTGTCCGACAATATGTTGCCTTTATTGCAGTTTTAATTACTTCATTTTTTTTCTTCTGGTATTAATTCACATCTGTCATTTGCAGAAGTGGCCAATAGCAAACAACAAAGAAGCGACCCTGTACAGAATTCACCATAAAACCCACATACAGTTTTGTCATCTGAAAGGTCATGTGTCCTGCAAACATATGGGATTGTGAATAAATCTATTTTTAGATGCGAGGCACGCTGATTAGCTGTAGTGCGCTTTGGTTCATTAACCTCTTTCATGGCTTTTGTTCTGCAGGTGCTCCGCCGGCCAGTTTCCTAGCAACCCAGGAACACAGCTCTCACCTGCTCCACCTGGACAGTGCACAAGCTAAGCTGAATTGTGGCACATTGTGGCAGCCCAGAGCTGGCTTTAGACTTCAAATATTGTTTCTTTGTGTTTTTGGAAACCATCTCCACCTTTCAAGGTTTGCTAGTTTCATAGAGGCCACTATTTGAGCTTTCAAAAACTTTAAGTATAAAATAATTCAAGTCAAGTTGCTTTTTGCATTTTTCACTTTGAAACCTAGTGATGCTAAATTTTGACTCATCACTATTAGAGTATGTTCACACGGCTGATTATGACACTGATTTTGGGGTGCATTAGGTGCCCCAAATAAGCCTCAAATACGATTATAAAACATCTCCCATTGATTCCAATGTAAAATCCACATCGTCATTTACACAACGCTAATTTTACTTGCTTATATTTAGAGAAATAAATTACGTCAACTTTTGAGGCATTCTACTTAAAATGTCCATAGGAAACAATACAGAGCATAATGATCAAAACACCTCACACAGGCGTGGGACGTATTTGAGGCATTTTCCATGCCAAAAATCTGCTCCAGCACAAAATATGAATGCATGTATTTTGTCTAGATTTTAGCCAAAATATGGGACTGATTAATTATGAAATTATGAAATTTGAACCTCAGTTACCTCAGTCTGTTATTGCAAGTGTGAAAGAGAGGAGAATACTATCATGTCACTATTTTTTAACATACACTCACCGGCCACATTATAAGGTACACCATGCTAGTAACGGGTTGGACCCCCTTTTGCCTTCAAAACTGCCTCAATTCTTCGTGGCATAGATTCCACAAGGTGTTGCAACGATGCTCAATTGGTACCAAGGGGCCCAAAGAGTGCCAAGAAAATATTCCCCACACCATGACACCACCACCACCAGCCTGAACCGTTGATACAAGGCAGGATGATCCATGCTTTTTATGTTGTTGACGCCAAATTCTGACCCTACCATCCGAATGTCGCAGCAGAAATCGAGACTCATCAGACCAGGCAACGTTTTTCCAATCTTCTACTGTCCAATTTTGATGAGCTTGGGCAAATGGAGCCTCAGTTTCCTGTTCTTAGCTGAAATGAGTGGCACCCGTGTGTGTGTCTTCTGCTGCTGTAGCCCATCTGCCTCAAAGTTCGCCGTACTGTGCGTTCAGGATGTCCTCTTCTGCCTACCTTGGTGTAACGGGTGGCTATTTGAGTCACTGTTGCCTTTCTATCAGCTCGAACCAGTCTGCCCATTCTCCTTTGACCTCTGGCATCAACAAGGCATTTCCGCCCACAGGATTGCCGCTCACTGGATGTTTTTTCTTTTTCGGACCATTCTCTGTAAACCCTAGAGATGGTTGTGCGTGAAAATCCCAGGAGACAGCAGTTTCTGAAATACTCAGACTAGCCTTCTGGCACCAACAACCATGCCACGTTCAAAGGCACTCAAATCACCTTTCTTCCCCATACTGATGCCGGTTTCGAACTGCAGGAGATTGTCTTGACCATGTCTACATGCCTAAATGCACTGAGTTGCCGCCATGTGATTGGCTGATTAGAAATTAAGTGTTAACGAGCAGTTGGGCAGGTGTACCTAATAAAGTGGCCGGTGAGTGTATGTCAATAATAACATGTCATTTATTTTTTCTGCATTAAATTCATGTTGTAAAAATGCAATGCTGCAATGCCAATTTTTTTGCATTATCACCCAATTTGCACTAAAATTTATGTACAATTTAGGACTGGCTTGTGCCATGTGCTTTTTATTTAAAGCGATTGAAGCACTTACATTAATTTTAAATTTAATACCAATAGATTAATGTGCTTTAATTTTATAACTTAGAGAAGTGTTTAGTTTGCTATTAGTAGTATCTTGTATCGTTGCAAATAGTAAGCGTAAAGCACATACACTCTGTAAGGTTAATGCAATAGTTTCTACTCTTATCCACCTACTGCAGGAAAACACTAAATTATTTTTCTAAGTATCCAACATTTTATAAGGTTACTACCTACACAGCCTAATGTGCCACTGCAATGGTTGTATGCATGGTACTTCTGCTGTGCTTGGGCAATTTATATCACTTCATCAAAGTCTGCATATACTCATTTCACATTTTTTCCTTAACTCCTAAAGCATTCAATGACACATATAATGACACACATGCACACAGTGGGTTGCAAAAGTATTTATGCTCCGTGAACTTTTCCTCATTAAATGTTACAGCCATAAACTTAAATGTATTTCATTGATATTTTATGTGATAGAGCAACACAAAGTAGCAAGTATTTGTGAAGTGTAAAGAAAGTGATACTTTTCCAAATTGTTGCATTGTATTCAACCACCATGAGTCAATACTTTGTAGGCCCACCTTTAGCTGCAATGGGAACTGCAGTTTGTTTGGGGATGTCAGTACCAGCTTTGCACATCTAGTGGCTGGAAGTTTGGCCCATTCTTCTCTGCAAAATGTCTCTAGCTCAGTTAGATTGGTTGGTAAATATTTGTGAAAAGTAATTTTCAAAGTTCTGCCACAGATTCTCAATGGGATTTAGGTCTGGACTTTGACTGGACCATTTTAACACATAAATATGCTTTGATTTAAACCCTTCCATTGTAACTCTCGTTGTAACTCTCTCAGGGTCGTTCTGCTGGAAAGTGAACCTGCGCCCCAGTCTCAAGTCTTTTGCAGTCTCTAACAGGTTTTCCTCCAGGATTGCCCTCTCAGCAATGCTGAGCAACATCCAAGTCCCTACAGAGCAAAGCATCACCACAGCATGATGCTGCCACCACCTTTCTTTATGATGGGGAAGGTGCTTTCAGGGTGATGTGCAGTTTTGGTTTTCTTCCACATATAGTGTTTGGCATTTAGGCCAAAAAGTACATTTTTGGTCTCATCTAACCAGAGCACCTTCTTCCACATGCTTGCTGTGTCCCCTATATAGCTTTTAGCAAACTGCAAACAGGACTTCTTATGTCTTTCAAAAATTGTATTCTTCTTGACACTCTTCCATTAAGGTCAGATTTTTGGAGTCCACGACTAAGGCTATGTTCACACGGCAGATTCACGCCGCAATTGCGGGACGGCTTTTTGCCCCCAATTACGGTGTGTGTACGGGGGCGGGGGCTTTCACTATCCACGGTGCGTATCCCGCCGGGATAACGTGCATGTCACCTTCTCCCCACTCGCCATATTTCGCAAGCGGGGAGAGGAAACGGAATCCATAGTTCTCTATCAGAACTGTGGATTACCGTAATGACAGGGACGAATTGCAGCCGTATTTGCGCGCAGTACGGCACGAAATAAGGAATGAAATCCGTCCCATAATCAGCCGTGGGAACATAGCCTAATAGTTATGCTGTGGGAAGATTCTCCCCACCTGAGCTGTGGATCTCTGCAGCTTCTCAAGAGTGACTCTGGGCCTTTTGGTGGCCTCTTTAATTAGTGCTCTCCTTGTCGGGACTATCAGTTTAGAGGGACTGCCATGTATCGGTAGGTTAGCAGTTGTGCCATACTCCTTCCATTTACAGATGATGAATTGAACAGTGCTCTATGCGATGTTCACAGTTTGGGCTATTTTTTTTCAAAACCTAACTCTGCGATACACTTTGTCACAACTTTATCCCTGAGCTGTCCGGTGTGTTTTCCTTGGTTTTCATGATGCTGTTTGGTCACTAATTCACAGCTTTTGATTTTTGCTTGCAGGTACATTTTGGGATTGCATATATCCATAAATCAACAATTCAAAAATAGTGCGCATGATAGATATGTGACAATTTGCAGCAAAGCTGATATATGACATGTAAAACATTACAGTTTGTAGAAACCACCTTAATCTTGTACATCACTGTAAAGAAGAAAAGAGATTATGAGAGACATCAAGGGAGATGATATGTAAAAAAAAAAAAGGTAAATAAATGATAATAGATGGGCGAATTTCCCGAAATTCGTTTCGTTCTCTTTGCCGAATTTCTCGGCAAAAAAGTACTTTCGTTCAAAGCTATTCGGCAAGAATCACGTTAAAAAACTGCATATTTCAAAAGGCTGCACAGAGGCTGCAGGGTGCTGTTGTTCGTTGTGCATGCTTAAATATTATTAATCAGAGGGAGCTTTGGTTGATATCTTCATACAATGTTGTGTTTTAGTATGACACGCAGATGACTGCGCCGCTCTTAGAAGCGCTTCACTATTATAAAATTCAACTGGGCATTAAGAGGGCAAAACTGACCAAAAAATCTGAAGGGGTATGCTTGCTGATAAAGTGCATGACAGAGAAAGATGGGAAAAAAACAAAGCTGAGAGCTCAGGTGGCAACATTAGTGACAGAGGGTGTGGAGGGTGACGGCGCTAGCCACAGCAGCTCATGAGGTCAGACAGTGGCACAATGACATTTCTGGAGGTGACAAAAAACAGGGATGGTCACAGAGTGGCACAATGACCAGGTGGAGTTTCTCGGCACAGCAGCAGCATGAGCGTCAGGCAGTGGCACAATGACAAGAGGTGTGTAGGTCAGGCATCAGCCCAGCTAGCAGCATGCAGGTTCAGAACAGTGGGCAATGACACAGTGGTACGGTTCACAGCATGCATGCACAGGCTGCAGCGGATGCAGGTCAGACAGGTGGAACAATGGACACAGTGGTGGAGGTTCGCACGGCAGCTGCCACAGCGAGCAGAAGGAGGTCCGACAGTGGCACATTGCACATTTCTGTGAAGGTGGCAAAAAACAGGAGTAGGCCACAGAGCTGGGACAATTGACACAGGGATGGAGGTCATGGCAGCAGCACCAGCAGCAAGCTGAGGTCAGGGCAGTGGCACAATGACATCGGAGAGTGCAATAAAACAAAGGAGTATGCCACAGAGTGGGACAATGACACAGTGTGGAGGTTAAGGCAGCAGCCACAGCAGGCTGCTATGAGGTCAGTACGGGTGGCACAATGACAGAGTCTGTGGAGGTGGGTGGGCCAATTCCAATTCACCTGTTAAAGATGGTTGGTGGCTCCGATGGAGAAACTGTCTAGCAGTGTGTGGCACATCAGGCGGGTGTCAGCATCACGAATAGTGGGCTGAGGAATGGTAGTTTGAACCCAGGACTCATTTTCTCAGTTTGGGTAAGCGTCATGGCCTGATGTAGTTCTGACGCCTAGCGCATTGGTTGTGGGAAATCCTGGCGTCCACGCCTGATTCATCTTGACAAAGGTCAGTAGTTCCTCTTTTCACGTGGTTAAGGGGTTCTCTTGGGGTAACGATGGCCCCCGCCGCATTGAACACCTGCTCTAGCTTGCACACACTATGCCGGGGCAGGACAGCCTTATCTATGAAAAATCGGCTAGTTGCGGCCACCACAAATCCTGTTTGGCTGCCCTGTAGGTCCAGCGGATCTTCTAACTTGGCAGGTGGCAGAGCAAGAGTGCTGTCCATGTAGGCCACACCTGTTGGTTCGGGGACTGCTCCAGGTCTGCCTCTGATGCTGCTCGGCGGGACTACCCTTCCTCACTAGGGGGGTGAAGGAAAGATGTCTTCAGGACTCACAGACTTATGTTACTGCCTGATGGAGCTGGTACTGTTCCTCCACCCTCCACCTTCCACCAGCAGCCGCCGGGCAGTAGTATGTGAGAATGAGGAACCCCCCGGTCTAGACTGTCAGAGGGGAGGTCGATGCCGCACATAGGCAGTGGCTCAACTGATACGGAGGATTTCCTCTATGTATTTTGGGTTTGTCCTCCCTCTCAATAGCTGGAAAAAAGGCTCCCATTTTGGAGGGTAGACGAGGTGTCAATTGGGTGGAGAGCCAAAAGTCATCCTCTGCCGGATGTGACTATTCGGCTGTCACTAGCAGGCAAATAAGCATTGCTTAGAGGGCCATCTGCACAAGTGACTTCCGAGGTGGCCTCTCTGGCTCCATTCCATGTATACTGGCACAGGTGCTTGGGGGTCATCTGCCTCGTCTTCACTCATCTCCATCCACCTCCTTCAGATGCATCCTGCTCCTCATCTATTGTCACATGGGTAGAAATCCAACTCATGTTCACCTGACAATGCTTCTGCTTCCCAATGTCCTTATCCTCCATTTCAGTCCCCACCGGACTCATGTGGACACGTAGATTGTAGTCAGCACATGTTCCAGTCCCCTGCCCAGACAGATTTTTCAGCATCATGTTCCAGGACATGAGCGTGGAAATGACGTTATTCATTACGTAGTCTGGCGAACTGGACAAATAAGTCGCCTCCTCGAATGGCCTCAACAAACGGCAGGTGTTACGATGAGTGCACTCGGCTGACATCTAAGTTTACACTGGGGAGTACTTTGCTGCTTGGATCATTCAAAAAATCATTAATGGCCTTTTCTGTTCAATACAGTCGGTCCAACATGTGAGGCTGGATTTCCAAGCGGGTGGAAACATCGAATATCTCACGTAGTGTGTTGGGGAGGGCCGTTCTGCCGCTGCAACTCGAGGAGGGGATGGTTCCTGGATGTGTACGAATGTGAATAAAGTGCATGCACAGTTTCTGGCCTTTTTCAGAATGTTATGATAGATCGGTGGAAGTCTTCAGGAAACTCTGTTCACAACCAGATTGAACACATGCGCATCAGGGCGCATGGACATCCTCTCGGTGTCAGCGCGAACCCATGTTCCTACCATTGTCTGTAACCATGGTTTGATTTGCAGTTGGCGCGGAGAAAGCCACTCTTCGATTTCTTGCTGCATGGCCGCGGGCAGATCCTCCCATGTGTGACTTCGTTGCCGACGGCAAGACAGGTGTTAGCAACCTGCGTTTATTACAGCTGTGCCCTTACACATGTGGTATGATGAGCAGTTACGTGTGGAGGCTGAAGTGGGTGGTGGTGGTGGAGGAAGGAGGGGCGGACATAGGCGCAGGAGGCTGCAGATTGAAAACGTGGAGGTGAGAAGCGGGCGTCTCCTGTCCAAGTTGTTGGTGTGCCTGGGCCGGAAGCCTTCAGCCTGTGGGCCGTAAAGGTCATTACTGGCCCTGACCGTTAGTTACAGGCCTCAGTTGTCGCGGCTGCCCATGTGACCTTGGAAAACAAATACGATAAGCTTAAGGACTGGCACACCTTCTGTTCTACTATTTATGAAGTGCTGGTACTGCACTTCTTGGAAAAGTAAATTACGAGAATTGGAACTCTCATCTCGGCCGGCACAAAGCCATCAAGTTCTTTGTATGGTGCAGCTGTCCCCACCATTTTGGAAAGGGAAGGGACTGCAGTACCAAACAATTGGACAGGAGTCACGTGTCAGCTGCTGAACCTTAGAATGGTTGGCGATACTGTTGTCTACTTTGCAATCGCCCCGCTGAACGGGACGGCTGGGCCAATGAGTAGCGGGAGCAGGAAGCATATGGACCGGAAAGATGATGCAAGAGAAACAGCTCCTTATGCAGAGGTTTGGTGGAGCCTTGCCTGGCTGGCTTTGGCATGCGTGCCACATGGGCGCATGTGCTGCGATGTATGCTGCGGGCGGCAGGATGGACCACCACATTGAGACACGTTTCTCTCTAGGCTCGGATGGTGGACGACTGCATGTGTTGATGCAGGGAACTACGGTGCCAACGTTAGCGCACTGGCACGCTTCACCTTTATGCTTATCAGATGCTAAATATACCCATATTCGGCTCCTACTGGTGTCTTAGCAAAAGAAACATGCACACCGCGGAGTATCGGATTTTATGCCAACGCTCCGCATCTGAGTGACTACTGCCGCGCTGTATGCCTGCTGAGCCCCTGTGCGCTTAATTTCTTTGGGAACAGCGAGCGGGTTTTTTACCCCATGGCCGCTTGGCTTCCCGCACCTCACACTGTTGCTATCCTGCTGACTTTCGGCACCCGACCCTTGACTGGTCTGCGCCGCTGGCCTGACGCGCCAGCTGTCGCCCTCTTCTCCTGTCGATGATTAAAGCCCTTGCCTCTCCCGGCTCCGAATTGAGGTCGGCTACATCATCATATCATTGTGTTTCATCGTCCACTTGCTGTCCTCATCACGGTCTTGGATATGCAGAGGGATGACCCCTCACAAACATGGACTCACCAATGCCACACTCTCATACAATCTTTTACTTTGCAGGCCTACTGCAAGAACAGGGGAATTAGGCCCCATTTACTTTATACTGCCATGTAGCTTGCTTGGAACTGACTCCTCAAAATTTATTTCACTACTCGCTATAATAGTGGCGTGTAGCCCAGACCTCATTGTTGATCTCTGGCTGAGGGAACCGGATGGGCGACAGAGGCGGGTTGAGGACAGGGAAGGGCCGTGACCCACTCCCGGGGCCTTGCCATACTAAGGGTTTTACCGTTGTGTTCTGACGTTCCCACCGACTCTTGGATGGGGTTGTCAGATGTCATTCTGGGAGGGAATGTGGGTTGACTAGTCCAACCAATCAAGAACCATGTGGGGTTGCTTAGTCAGTACACGGCTGCTAGATGAAGCGGGCAGAGTTGTGGCCTCACCAAGTGACCCTGCTGCGACGTCCCCTTGCTGTGCTGTGAACTGCTTCAGGGATTGTTGTGCCTCTGCCACTCGCAGGTGTATTGAGGCCTGCCACCTCTCTGTTGACATGACTGTTTGTTCTAAAATGTACAGACACTGTTTGGATGTAGATATTCTGTATATGATAATTACCCTCCCTGTATTTGACGCCAAAATGAACCTAAGAGCTTGGTAACCTTTGGATATAAATTGCGCTCCCACAAATGGGCAGAAAAATTGACTTGTATGTGCCGTTTAAAAACTCTGTGTATTTTATGAATATAAACAAGCACAAACAGGCTAATTAACCTGCGCGATATGAATTATGCTACTGAATTTCTCTGTTGCGTGTGAAAACAAAGTTTCTGTTTATAAGTACAACTGAGAACAACGCTTAATTAACCCTTTGATGTAAATTGCGCTAATGTATTGAGCAAACTCAAACTTGTAGCTTTGTGAGCGTGTCTTACAAATTGCGTGTTTTCTACGCACACAACAAGAGATATAATTGTAATTAACCTTCGCTTGTGAATTTTGCTACACGAATAATGTATATTTTTTGGCTGTTAAAATGTCGGTTTCTTGGGGTAGCACACCAGCAAAACAACGCCGTTATTTAACACCTGTGATGTAAATGCGCCTAAACAATTGGAGGACACCACAAAAATAGTAGCTGTGTAGCGTATGTTACTATGTGCGTGTTTTCTCGCCCACAACAAGAATATATTTGTAATGAACCTTAGCTTATGAATTTGCTACAGGAAAAATGTTATATTATTTTGGCGTTGAAAATGGACGGTTTCTTGGGGTCAGCACCAGCAAAACAACGTTATTAAACCCTGAATGTAAAGTGCCGCAAAAGAATTGAGCAACCACAAACTAGTGTCTTTGTAGCGTGTTTACAATTGCGTGTTTTCTACGCCACATAACAAGAGATAAAAATTGTAATAACTTCGCTTGTGAATTTATGTACAGGAAAATGTATTATTTTTTGGCGTTGAAAAATGTGGTTTCTTGGGGTCAGCCACACCAGCAATAAACAACGCTTAATTAACCCTGGATGTAAATTGCGCAAAAAGGAATTGAGCAACAACAAATTAGTAGCTTTTGTAGCTGTTACAATTTGCGTGTTTTCTAGCACACAAAAAGAGATAAATTGTAATTAACCTTTCGCTGATGAATTATGCTACAGGAAAAATGTATATATATTGGCGTTGAAATAGACGGTTTCTTGGGGTCAGCACACTCAGCAAAAACAACGTTAGTTAACTCCCTGGATGTAAATTGTGCATAACAATTGGGCCACCACAAACTAGTAGCTTTGGTTGGTGTTACATTGCGTTGTGTTTTCGACGCCACCAACAAGAGACTAAAAATTGTAATTAACCTTCGCTTGGTGAATAATGCTACAGGAATAATGTATTTATTTTGGCGTTGAAAATGACGGTTTCTTTGGGGTCAGCACACCAGCAAAACAACGCTAATTAACCCCATGGATGTAAATTGCGCAATTAATTGAGCAGACAAAAATGAAGTGGTATTTGTATTTGTAAAAACGCTGTTTCTTAAAAATGAATTCAAACAGGAACTGACTTAGATCCCACTTGGATATTGAATGTTTATGCAGCTGCAGTGGCCACACAATGGATTTCGTTCCAAATACCCCATAAAATCAGAAATAGAACAATTAAGAGAACAGTCTCCTGAGACAAGCTGTGACACCCCACAGAAATCGCTATATAAAAATAATTCTTCAATAGGATGCTATCAAGCCGCGGCAGCACTTCCTTGATGAGCACAGGGAGAGGAGTGTGAGCTCCGGCGTCGCGGCCACGGACTTATATAGGGCGGTTGACATCCTACAGAATCACGGCCGGTCTCTTGATTGGCTTCACTCTGCAATTGTCATGAGAGGCTATGCCTTTTCCTCCAAGAATTGCTTTGCCCTTGTTGCGCCATGTGCTCACAGCCTTAGTTTGTCAATCAAAAAGCACACTTCGTTCACCGAGAGTACACCCTAAACTTCGACTTCGTTCAGATACCGAAGTTTCACTGACACATCACACCATATTCTAAATTGAGATTCCAACTTAGATTAGAATCGATTCGCCCATCTCTAAAATGATAATGATGGAGTAAAGAATGGAGCAAAAGGGTAAGAGGTGTACAATAAGAGGGGAACTATATTGAGTAGAGGAGTAGAGTCAGAGACAGAGTAGGTACAGATATGCTGATAGAGAGGCATGTGTGTAGAGTGTATAGTGTAACGGAGTATGAATGGGAAGAGAGGAGTGGGGAGAAATAAATTATGAAAAAATAAAAAACATATGAATGGGTCAAGATGACCAGATTGTAGCTTACCGTGTTATGAGTAGAGGGTAGTATGCAGATGCTAAACTGAAATCAGTAGTAGTGCTTTAAAGGTCACTTTAGGGATATAGGGAAAATAGTAGGAATCTAGCTAGGGTAAGCAAATGAAACGTTACAGGTATTAAAGTATATAAGCTTACCGAGGGAGGTATTGGAAGTGGGGTGCTAGAGCACACTAGAAGATTGAGAGGAGGAAGGCCCATGATGGTAACTGAAGAAAAAGTATAAAAATATTCAGTGCCAGCTCTGCAGTATAAAGACTGCATATAGTAGTGAAAAAGAGCTTACCATTGGTGCTATAGAGTGACTGTATAAGCGCATGGCACTGGATGAAGATGGATCAGTGATGTCGCGGGTCCATGAAAACCGGGAAAGTCCAGCATCTGTTATATGTATAGAAAGAGCCAAACTTCCTGTCTAAACCAAGAGTTCGACAACAGTTGATTATTGGGAGGCTGGGAAAGCTGCTCAATGATAATACGGATGTAGACGGGGGGGGGGGGGGAGATGAAGGAAAGATAGGAGTGTGAGTGGGAGAATCTGGAATATAATGCAGGGAGCAGTGAGGATGAACTAGATAGAGGATCTATGGAGACAATGAAAAGAAGGAGCAGATACTAAGAAGAAGTGCACAAAGAGAAGCAGATAATGTTAAGAAGGATATACAGTATCTCACAAAAGTGAGTACACCCCTCACATTTTTGTAAATATTGTATTATATATTTTCATAGGACAACACCAAAGATATGACACTTTGATACAATGTAGAGTAGTCAGTGTACAGCTTATATAACAGTGTAAATTTGGTGTGCCCTCCAAATAACACACAGTCATCAATGTCTAAAACCCTGGCAACAAAAGTGAGTACACTCCTAGGTGAAAATGGACAAATTGTGCCTAAAGTGTTAATATTTTGTGTGGCCACCATTATTTTACATCACTGTCTTAACTCTCTTGGGCATGGAGTTCACTAGTGCTTCACAGGTTGCTACTAGAATCCTTTTCCACTCCATGACAACATCACGGAGCTGGTGAATGTCAGAGACCTTCCGCTCCTTCCATTTGATGATGCCCTACAGATGCTCCATTAGGTTTAGGTCTGGAGACATGCTTGGCCAGTCTAACACCTTTACTCTTTAGCAAGAAAATGAACTGTAGCTCCCTACAGCCAAGAGCACTAATGCAGTCCCAAATCATGACACTCCCACCACCATGCTTGACTGTAGGCAAGGCAAACTTGTCTTTTGACTCCTCATCTGGTTGCTGCCACACATGCTTGACACCATCCAAACCACAGGTATCAACAGGTCTCAACAACCACAGGACATGGTTCCAGTAATCAATGTCCTTAGTCTGCTTGTCTTCAGCAAACTGTGTGCATCACCTTTAGAAGAGGCTTCCTTCTGGGACAACAGCCATGCAGACCAATTTGATGCAGTGTGGGACGTATGGTCTGAGCACTGACAGGCTGACCTCACCACCCCTTGAACCTCTACAGCAATGCGGCAGCACTCCTCTCAGGATATAAGGCTGAGCATGTGCACTCATCTTCTTTGGTTGACCATGGCGAGGTCTGTTCTGAGTGGAACCTGTCTTGTTAAACCACTGTATGGTCTTGGCCACCATGCTGCTGCTCAATTTCAGGATGTTGGCAATCTTCTTATAGCATAGGCCCTCTTTATGTAGAGCAACAATTCTTTTTTTCAGATCCTCTGAGAGTTATTTGCCATGAGGTACCATGTTGAACTTCCATTGACTAGTATAGGAGTGTAAGAGCGATAACACCAAATTTAACACACCTGCTTCCCATTCACACCTAAGACCTTGTAACACTAACAAGTCACATGACACCATGGTGGGAAAATGTCAAATTGGGACAATTTGTCCATTTTAACTTAGGGTGTACTCACTTTTGTTGCAAGCAATTTAGACATTGATGGCTGTGTTTTATTTTAAGGGCAAACCAAATTTACACTGTTATACAAGCTATACACTGACTACTTTAAATTATATCTTCAGTGCTGTCCCATGAAAAGATGTAATACAATATTTATAAAAATGTGAGGGGTGTACTCATTTTTGTGAGATACTCTATAAATAAAAATAAAGGATGGCATGAACAAATAAATAAATGTACAGAGGTGATGATATATGGGGTACAATGTCTGTAGGTGTAAGCAGAACATGAAGAGACGTGATAACTAAGATGTTAAAATAATATAATAATGGCCAGAAGAAAAACAGAGAAGAATAACAAAATGAATGTAATACATTTTACAGATGTAACATATGCATATACAAGATTGCTGAAATCTCACCCACGTACCACCTCATTAGGATGATGAAGGTTTTATTTTGTCTGAAAAAGAAAAGGCATAATACATTTGTCAATAACATATACATAGACAAACGAAATACATATATAAGTATCATGGACATTTACTGTACGTGGAATACATGTAGTAACCCATCAAAAAAAACAAAGCGAAGGACACTATGGGCGACATGTATGAACGGGGCTGCGCCAGATATCTGCCGTCTTTTCATCCCGATATCCAGGGCACCCCTGTTTGCTACATTTCTAAATGTCTTGCATGCCAATATCAGGCACATTACAGAGCGCAAGCAGCACTTTGTAATGTGCTTGATTTCAGGGGGCGTGCGGGAGGCAAAGCTCAGTAAAACCATACGAAGCTATAGACTTATGGCTTCGCTACAGCATTTCTAGGTGCATTACTGCTGGAACAGGTAAACCACTTTCAAAGTGGTATACCTGAGCCAGAAATGTCGTACTAGTGCTAGAATGCTCCTGATTTATGACCCGCTGTAGAGCGAGTTCATAAATCAGGCACATTCTAGGCTATTATTATGCGCATGAAATTTGCTGTTTAAACAGCAAATTTCAAACATACCGCCCCATGTTACGTATAAGGGACATGTGTTATGAAAACATATAGCTCCATTCACGATTAAGACTACCAGGAGTGAGACTGTTCAGTCGATGAATCCAAGAGGCTTCTTCTTTTTTGAAAATAGCAATATGATTGCCAATGCGACAGGGACAAGGGACTTTTTCCAAGATCTGAAATCTCAGCTGTGAGATCTGATGTTGGCTTTGCAAGAAATAGTGAGGTAGTGAGAGCCTCTCTTTCTTGCATCAGATGGTTTATTTATGGGCTGATGTGCGATCTTTAATTTGTTGGGTCATCTCTCCCACATAGATAAGGCCGCCTGGGCATTTTATAAGGTATACAATGTAAGTCACATGTTTGGTAGGCCTGAAAAGTAGTTAATGACCAGAAATTTTTTTAAATTTTTGCCTCCTTGCTTACAACAGTTGTAACTTTTTTATTTTTTCAATGACGCAGTTGTATGAGGCCTTGTTTTATTCGAGATAAGTTATACTTTATGGGGGAATAGTTTAAGTTCACTTATAAATAATTGCAGAATTTTTTAAAAAAATTTAATTTTTTTTTTTTTTTTTTACATTTTTTTTACACCATTCACATTTCACACTTAAAGGGAACCTGTCATATAGGTTATGCCCCTCTTGCTGAGGGCAGCACAAGCTAGTGACAGACATGCTGTTTCCAGCGCTGTGTCCCTTATTCTGTAAGATGCTGTAGTTTTAGAGCATTTACCCCTCAAATCTTATTCATGAGCAGGTGTTAGCCCCGCCCACCAAAGGCTAGCCCCACCCACTGACAGTTATTCACATGTTTCTACCTATTCAAGGTAATAGGTTTAGCAGTTAAGGTGGGCGGGGCTAGCCTCAGTTGAGCAGGGTTTGAAAAAAAAAATGACTCTTTAAATGACTTTTCGAATGACTCTTGTGGCTGAAAACTGCAGATTTGAGCATTAAATACACGAAAACTCCTGCATCTTACAGAATAAGGGACACAGCGCTAGAAACAGCATGTCTGACACTAGCTTGTTCTGTCCTCAGCCAGGGGGGCAAAAACTATGTGACAGGTTCTCTTTAATAACTTGTTAGATTAATTCTACAGGTTATTACGGTTGTATGGATACCTAATATGTGTAGGTTTTTTTGTGTGTAATGTATGCACAATTTTTTATTAAATATTTATTTTTATTTTAGTATTTATTTTTTATTAATTTTTTTTACACTTTTTATGTTTTTTACTTTTTTTTTTTTCTAAATCCCATGAAGGGATAACTGTTTTAAATTTTTTTTTATTTTTTACACTTGGTAATGTATTTGCTTATTCATATATGCTTATACATTATAATTTTAGTCAGTCTGACACAGGCAGTGATCAGGACAGCACACAGTGTGTCCTGATCACTGGCTTGTTACACAGACAGCTCTGGGGCCACTCTAGGTCCCCAGGGCTGACTGTGCAGCTGTTCCCCGGGCTCTGTCGGGTCACCGGGTGTTCCGATCACCCGACAGAGTAGGGGATCCCTTTGATTGCACTGCGGTAACGCACCGCCGCAATCAAAGGGTTAAAGCACCGGGATGCGGAGGTTTCTTCTGCTCCCCGGTGCTCGCAGGAGCTGCTCTGGGATCAAGGCTGTGTAGTAGCCGCAAACCCCGAAGTCTGCAGTGACGCCAAAAGACGTCGCTGTAGACGAACGACCCGCACCAGCCGACATCAAAAGACGGTGCGCAATCGTTAAGGGGTTAATGTTTATGGGTTTGCCAGTGTGCATCAAACTCCTAACTTTCCTTCATCTCCTCCCCCATCTCTATCTGCATCACTATGCAAGAGCAGCTTCCCCAGTCTCCTTGCAATCATCTGTTGCCAAACTTCTGGTTTAGACTGGAATTCAGCTCTCACTATGGATATAACAGATGCTGGGCTTTCCCATGTAACCCACACCACCACTTCTCTATCTTCATCCAGCACTGTGTGCTTACACAATTACGCTATAGCACCAATGATAAACTCGTTTTCCCTACTCCATGCATTCTTTATATTTCAGAGCTGGCACTGAATATTTTTAACTTTATCCAGTTACCATCATGGGTCTTCCTAATCCTATAATGTACTCTAGCACCTCACTTCCATAACGTCCATCCCTTGGTAAGCTTATATACTGTAATATCTTTATATAGCTTCATTTACTTATCCTAGCTAGATTCTTACTATTTTCCCTATATCCCTATAGTGACCTTTACAGCACTACTACTGATTTCAGTTGCGCAGCTGCATTTTACCCTTTACTCATTAACCGGTAAGCTACAATCTGGTCTTCTCTAGCCCTGCATATGTTTTTGATTTTTTCATCATTTATTTCTCTCTACTTCTCTATTATCACTCATACTCAGTTACACCATACTCTCTACACACATGTCTCTCTATCATTTTACCTGTACCTACTCTGTCTCTCCCTCTACTTAACATATTCCCCCTCTTTGTCTACACCTCTATCTTGCTCCATTTTTTTACGCCATCATCATAATTTATTTTTCTTTTTTTTACAGACCATCTCCCTTGATGTCTCCATACTGCCCAACTTTTAGAGATTGAGTGCTGGACATTAGTTTATTTTTTAATAACTACTTGTACCGTGCACTAGTTGCTTCATGTCTATCAGTACCTTTGCATATGAAGCTGAATGATGTTGAATTGGTTGCCACCATTATTTCACAATATATAGCAGGTTGTGCCCAGCACTCAGGTGAGGTAGTTGCACATGGAAGGGATGTTGCGGTCCCAAAGTCATAAAAGTAGAAAATCCACATGGAAAATGATTCAAGGTGATATTTATATATACAGTAAGTCCAAATGTATACAGGTTACAGCTTGTCAGTGCACAATAATCAAAAGTAATTATTTCTTATTCACATTTGATGTTCGGACTTGTGACAAAAGATTTCGGCTGTTGTTAGCCTTAATCATGCACGTCACAGTCAGAAGGTTACACAGAAACGGAAGAGGTACACTGTAAATTAGACAGCATATGGTAGTATGCCAAAGAGGAGTGCAGGTGTGTAGATCCTTGCTTGTTATGGAGTAAGGAGCCCGGGATTGTAAAAGTGGTATAGTAGCTTAGGAGACTTCTTGTATGAGTAGTCAGTAGTAGGATGAAGTGCAATGGCTCCTGTGTGCATCCTGATGACTGGGACTCCCTTAACCCCTTAAGGACCCAGCTAGTTTTGACCTTCCTGACACAGCCCTATTTTTGAAATCTGACGTGTCACTTTATGTGAGAATAACTTTTTGACACGTTTACCTATCCATGTGATTCTGAGATTGTTTTCTCGTGACACATTGTGCTTTAAGTTAGTAAGAAAATTTTATCCATATAAACCTTGTTTTTTTGTGAAAAATATCAAAATTTCATGAAAAATTTGAAAAATCTGTGATTTTGAAAGTTCAAAAATTTCTGCGTGCAAGACAGATAATTATTCACCACAAAATTGTTTATAACTAGCATCTACCATATGTCTGCTGTAGGTTGGCATCATTTTTTAAATGTCCTTTTTTTTAATGACATTAGAGGGCTTAGAAATTTAGTAGTAATTTCTTACATTTTCAAGAAAATTTGCAACATACATTTTTTTAGGGACCAGTCCAATTCTGACGTGGCTTTGAGGGGCCTGCATGTTAGATACCCCCATAAATGATGCCTTCTAAGAAACTAGACCCATTAAAGTATTTACAACAGTGTTTAGGAAGTTTGTTAACCCTTTAGGTATTTCACAGAAATGAAAGCAAAGTGGAGGTGAAATTTCACAATTTTTGCAGATTTTCAATATTTATCCATTATTCACTGGAATACGGTAAATGTGACAATGGGGGGGGGAAAACGCAGTTCCACCATTGTTATTTGGGCTTCAATTTTACAGCGTTTGCCGTGCACTGTAAATTATGTGATAACTTTACTATGGTGGTCGGTACAATTGCAATGGTATAAATTTTATATAGTTTTTTATGTTTTATTACTTTTACACAATAGAAATAGGTCTATAAAAAATTGTGTTTTTATGTTATCCTATTCTGACAGTCATAACTTTTTTTATTTTACTGTGTGCAGAGCTGTGTATGGCCTTGTTTTTTGCGGGGTGAATTGATGCTTTTATTGGTACCATTATGGGGTGCATACAACACTTTGTTCACTTTTTATTGAGGTTTTTTGTGAGGCGTTTTGAACAAAATACAGCAATCCTGGAAGTGTTTTTTATTTTTATTTTTTATAGCGGTCACTTTGCGTTAGATATGACATGCTAGCTTTACTCAGCAGGTCGATACGATTACAGCAATACCCAATTTGTATATTGTTTTTATTTTTTACTGCTTTTATACAATAAAAACACTTTTATTCAAACAGGAAAACACATTTTTGCATCGCCATAGTCTGAGAGCCATAACTTTTTTATTTTTCTGTGTATGGAGCTGTATACAGGCTTGTTTTTTGCGGGATGAATTGAAGTTTTTATTGGTATCATTTTTGGGGGACAAGACTTTTTGATCAGTTTTAAATCCGTTTTTTGGAAGGCAGAGTGAAGAAAATACTGCAATCCTAGTAGTTTTTTTTATTTTTATTTTTAACCGTGCTCACTGTGCAGTATCCATAATAAGTTAGCTTTACTCTGTGGGTCGATACGATTACGGCGATACCCAATTTATATAGTTTTTTTTATGTTGAAGCACTTTAAAAAAAAAAAAGTGTTTTTAGTGTGTAAAAGAATATTTATGCATTGCTATCTTCTGAGAGCCATAACTTTTTTATTTTTCCGTATACAGAGCTATGTTAGGACTTTTTTTTTGCGGGATGAACTGTTTTAATTGGTACAATGTTGGCATTTATAGCCGTTTTTTTGGGGGTTTTTTTACGGCGTTCACCGTACGGGTAAATTAACATGACAGATTTATAGGGAAGGTCATTACGCAAGCGGCGATACCAAATACGGGTACTTTATTTATTTTTGATCTTTTTGGGGGCGATTGCCGTTTGTAAAGAGGAAAAGGTCGGTGTACGTGTTTTTATTTTATTTGTCGTCTTTGTGTTTTACATGTTTTCACTTTTTTTCCCTTTTTTTTACTTCTTCACTTTTTTATTTTACTTTTCCCCATAGGGGATTTGAATGAGTGATCTTTAGATCTCTCATTCAATAGGAATCAATGCACAGCTTGTTGCTGTGCACTGGTTCCTATGACAACTGTCAGTCACGATGCCGGGCCATGTCCACAGGGCACGGCCGGGCATCGTGACGTCACAGACAACCCGGATGGCACATACGCCTTGTGCAGGACACTCCCCCTCTGCTGTGATTGGATGTCTGCACTCCCTGGATGACATGTGTGATTTTTGGCGCCCAGGTGCCATTTTTTTGCGCGCATTAGTAGCGTAAAGCACCAAATTTATGAGCCTTTCAACTGCGGGTCAATTTTTTAAACATTTCTACTACAAAGCAACACTTCTGGCTTAGGTAAACCCCGTTTAAAGTGGTCTACTTGTTCCAGCAGTAATAATAAGAAAATCAACAGCACACCAATAATTCAATGCTTGGTTTAAAAATAACCAGACGGTCAAAAAGGTCCTTGGGGAAAGCGCTGCGGAAAATGGGAGTCCTCACCAATTGAATAGGTGGGTTTTGCTTCCTTATTAGAATAAATAAAAGGTAACGCTTTTCGCAGGCCCTCTGACCGCTTCTTCACCCATAAATGAGAACATGAACTTTTTTATATCTACTCGCTAAAGGAAGAGGTGGGCGAAAACCAAGACATCACTCCCCTACTTCCATTCAATGATACATAATAAAACAAAGCAACACTTTAAACCCCTATTTAAAAGATTCCCCAATAATTACAAAAAACACAATAAAAATAAAGAATAAATATACCTTTCTGAAATCAATAGTAAAATAAAACGATACAAAACCCAAATAAAAAAAAAAATATAATAATAATATAAATAACTCTAAAAAAGCTAAATTTTTCAGTATAAAAAGTTTCTCATTCTAGGGTTTCTTGTAACTCTTTTAGACCATAAAGCTTAAATATTTAAAGATAAAACCAATAAATTTTTACGTAGTCAATTTTTTTGCCCGTCTCTAACATTTTCCCCCCATTGTTTTATAGGGTTTTATGGGGAACCTTTGGGTCCATCCGGGGGGGACCCCACGAAGGTCGGGAAGACTGTATACAATTTTTTATGGTTCACTTGTATCTGTGATTGAAGCCTCCTCGCAACTTCATCGAGTTTTTCCCACTACTGGGTACCGCAAAAACATGTGATCAAATAAACCACTAGGAAGAACGCATGTTAATTTCTCAAATATGGAAAAATTTCTCCATAAGTTGACTTAAAAACCTTATCACATACCAACATCAAAACATTTTTCACTGTCGTGATTACTTTGAAGGGTCCCCTGCATTTTTTTTAAAAGGGAAACTTTCACAGTTTCTTTTTTTAAATTGTCTAAGTCTAAAGGTGCTAAGGCTTTTAAACGTTTTTGCCCTCTATATATAAACCCCAACATTTTGTAAAATAGGTTTTTAAAACTGGGTCAAAAAGAACACATTCCCCTTAGAGATGGCCGAATTTCCAAAAAATTTGGTTCGGTCACTTCGCCAATTTTCCCACAAAATTCGTTTCGGGTCCAAATTTCTTTTTGGCAAAAAAAACACTTAAAAAACACTATTTCCAGGCTGCCCAAGCCTGCAGGTGCGTAAGAACGTTTTCCCCTTAAATATGCAGAGGAGCTTGTTTGGTCTTTTACAATTTGTTTTTAGTATGACCGCACATGACTGCCGCCCCCTCTTAAACGCTTCACTATAAAATTCCCGGGGACTTTAAGGGGGGCAAAACTGACCAAAAAAAACAAGCGGGAATTGCCTAAAAGTCATGCCAGCGAAAGCTGAAAAAACAAGCTGAGAGCTCAGTCAAAATTAGTGATAGAGTGTGGAGGTGACGGCGGAAGACACAGCAGCATGATGTCAGTCAGTGGCACAATGACATTCTGGAGTCGGCAAAACATTATTAGGCCAAAGAGTGTCACAATAACACAGTGTGGAGGTCATGTCAGCAGCAGCAAGAGGTCAGGGCAGTGGCACAATGACATTCTGGAGGCGGAAAAACAGTATTAGGGCACAGAGTGGACACAATCACACAGTGTGAGGTCACTGGCGGAGCAGTATGAGGTCAGACAGTGGCATCAATTGCATTCTGGAGGTGGCAAAACAGTACTTTAGCCACAGAGTGGCACAATGATACAGTGTGGAGGTCAACGGGCGGCAGCAGTAAGAGTCGACAGTAGCACAAATTACATTATGGAGGCGGAAAAAATCAGTATTAGGGCACAGAGTGGGCACAGATCACACTGTGGTGGAGGCACGGCGGCAGCAGTATGAGGTCTGAACAAGCAGGCACAAGGCATCTGGAGGTGGGCAAAACATTATTAGAGGCCACAGATGGCACTATCAAACAGTGTGGAGGGCTCGCCGGCAGCCGTATGAGGTCAGACAGTGGCACCATGACATTATGAAGGCGGAAAAACAGTATTAAGGGCACAGAGTGGCACAATTCACACAAATGAACACACCAGGCTCTAACACAGTGTGGAGGCACGGCGGCAGCAGTATGAGTCAGACGTGGCACAATTGCACTTCTGGAGGTGCAAAACAGTATTAGGTCCACAGAGTTGGCACAATCACTACTAGTGTGGAGGTCACGGCGGCAAGCCAGTTATGATGTCAGCAGTTGGACACAATGACATTATGGAGGCGGCAAAACAGTATTAGCCACAGAGTGGCACAATGATCACAGTGTGGAGGTCACGGCGGCTCCCCCCAAAAAAAAAAAAATAAAAAAAAAAAAGGCCCCCAAAAAAGTTTTTTTTACAAAATGAGGTCAGACAGTGGCACAATGAACAAATTCTGGAAGGGTGGCAAAAACAGGAGTAGCGCACGTGTGGAGGGCATCGGCAGCAGCCGGCAGCAAGCATGAGGTCAGACCAGAGGGCACAATGACACAGTGTGGAGGCACGACAGGATCCACATCAGCAGCATGAGTCAGAGAGTTGCACAATGACATTCTGCAGGTGGCAAAATAGTATTAGGCCGCACGAGAGCGGACACAATGACTGAGAGCGCAGGTCACGGCGCAGCAGCATGAGGTCAGGAGGCATGGCACAATGACAGAGAGTATGGGAGTGATGACAGGAGCAACAGCATGGAGGTCAGAGAGTGGCACAATGACATTCTGGAGGTGGCAAAACAGTACCAGGCCGCAGAGTGGCCCAATGACACAGGGTGGTTGTCACGGCAACAGCATCAGCAGCAGCAGCATGAGCCATAGAGTTGGCACAATGATAGAGTGTGAGAGTGGGTGGCAATACCAGTCCCTGGTAAATATGGTGGTAGGCAGATGGAGAAACATCAGCAATGTGTGCAATCAGGCGGGTGGCAGCATCAGAATAGTGGCTGAGGCAGGTAGTATGAACCCAGCCTGACGCCTAGGCATTGGTGTGTGGAAATCCTGTGGCCGATCCACGCCTGTGAAACATCTGACACAGGTCATCCGTTCAACATTTCCCGTGGACAAGAGGGGTTCTCCTTGGGGTAAAACGATGGCCCCCGCCGCACTGAACACCCGCTCTGATGCCACACTACTGCCGGGCCAGGACAGCTTCTGTTCTCCTCTGCAAAACTCGGCAATTGCGGCCCACACATTCCAGTTTTGGCTGCCCAGTAAGTCCCAGCGGATCTTTCTAACTGGGGTGGCAAGAGTGCTGTCCAAGTAGGCCCACAACCTGTTGTTCAGGGAGAACTCTCCAATGTCCTGCTGGCTGCTGCTGCTGGTGACTAGCCCTCCTCACTAGGCTGGTGAAGGAAGCTGCTCATTAGTGACACTCATACTTAGGTTACTGCTGATGGAGCTGGTACATAAGCTTCCTACCCCGCACCACCTTCCCCCAGGCAGCCGCGGCAGTAAGTAAACTGAGCGCTGAGGAACCCCCCGGTGCAGACCTGTCAGCAGAGGGACGATGCCGCACATAGGCGATAGAGACGGCCAACTGATTACGGAGTATTCCCATAGTATTTGAGTTTGTCTTCCCTCTCAATAGCGGGGAAAAAGGCATCCCATTTGGACCGGTGCGAGGGTCCGAATGTGGTGGAGAGCCAGAAGTCATCCCTCTGCCGATGCTTGACTATTCAGGCTGTCCACTAGCCAGGCAAAATAATCATGCTGCGGGACATCTGCACAAGTGACTCCGAGGGTCCCTGCCCTTCCATTTCCACTGTATACCTCCACGGTGCTTGGGAGTCATCTGCTCGTCTTCCTCATCTCCACTCACAACCTCCTCCAGCTGCGTCCTGCTCCTCCACTCTTGTCACCTGGGTAGAAAATCCACTCATTTCACCAGACAATGCTTCTGCTCCCAATGTCCTCCTCCTCCTCTCCTCCTCCATTTCATGTCGCCCACCGGACTCTTGTGGCCACGAGATGTAGTCGCCACACATTCTCCAGTCACCTGTCCCCAGACAGATTTTCAGCACTGTCCAGGACATTACAGCAGTGGTAATGACGTTATTCATCCGTAGCTCCATGGCGACATGACAAATAACGTGGGCCTCGCTCGAGATGGCCTCAACAAACGGCAGGTGCACGCGCATGAGCTGTCCACTGGCTGACATCAAAGTTTACACAGGGAGTACTTCTGTCTGCCTGGATCATCAAAAAATCTTAATGCCTTCTCTGTTCATACATGCGGCTCCAGACATGTGCAGCTGGAATTCCAGCGGGTGGAACAAACATCGCATATTCAGAGCGTGTTGGGGGACGGCCGTTCTGCCGCTGCAACTCGAGAGGTGTTCCTGGCTTTGTACGAATGGATAAAGTGCATGCACAGTTTCCTGGCCATTTTCAGATTTTTCTTAAGATCGGTGGAAGACTTCAGGAACCTTTTTACAACCAGATTGAACACGTGCGCCATGCAGGGCGCATGGTACCATTCCCTCCTCGGTGCAGCAGCGACACGACCATGTTCCTCCCATTGTCCGTCACCATTGTTACCGATTTGCAGTTTTGGGGGGCGCGGAAGATAAGCCACACATCGAGTTTCCTGGCTGCATGACGCGGAGCGCCCAGTTCCTTTCCCCTGTGTGACTTTCGTTCGCCGTGGCAAGCAAGGTGTAAACTGCGTGACAAACAGCTGTGCCCTACACAATGTGGTACATGATGGAGCAGTTACTTGTGGAGGCTGAGATGGTGGCTGTGGTGGAGAGGATGAGCGGACACAGGCCGCAGGAGCAGCAGTATTGACAACGAGGAGGAGAAAGCGGCGTCTCCTTTCCCCCCCAAGTTGTTGGTGGTGCCTGGTGGCAGGGAAGCACATTCTACCGCCCAGGTGGGCCGTAAAGGATCATGTACTGGGCCCTGACCGTAATTACAGCTCCAGACGTCCGCGGCTGCTGCGCCCAGTTACAACTTTGGAACAGAACCGATAAGCATCAAGGACTCTGACCCACTTTCGGTTCTACATATTTATGAAGTGCTGGTACTCGCCTTTTTTTGGAAAAGATAATACGGCTTTGGGAACTCTCCATCTCGCTCGGCACAACGCATGTATTTCTGCTGAATGGTCAGAGTCCACCAATTTGAATGGGAGGGACTGCGAGTACCAAACAACTGGGACAGGAGCACGGTCAGCTGCTGCAAGCCTTAGGATGGTTGGACGCATACTGTTGTCTCTTACAATCGCCTTCTCTGAAACGACTGCGGCTGGCGCCATGAGTACGAGGAGCAGGAGCATCTGGACCGGGAGAGGATGTCAAAGAGAAACAGCATGCCGTTCTGCCAGGAGGTGGTGGAGCCTTGACTGTCTGAAATGGCATGCCGTGCCGACTGGCCCTGCTGCTGTGCTGCAATGCGGCAGGAGGGACGCATCCACATCTGACCACGTTTCTCTCTCCAGCCACCGGGATGGTGACGCTGCATGTGTTGACCGCCAGGGCCGTTGTGCCAACGTAACTCCCTTGCCACGCTTCACTTTCTGCCCACAGATTCTACATATACCCACTATCTCGCTCCTCCGGTGTCTTAGCAAAGACTGGCCACACCGCCGATACTGATTTTAAACCGCCCAACAGCTCCGCACTGAGTGGCAACTTGCCCCGCCGAGCTGCCTCGCTGATCCCGCTGTGCCGCTATGTCTTGTGGAACCTGCGAAGCGGGGTTTTCTACCCCCGTGGCCTGCTTGGCTCCCCGACCTCACACTGCTGCTGACCCTGCTGACTCACTGCACACAACCCGCCGCCCGCCCCCCAGCGTTGCTGGCGTGCGCCTTTTCTGCCTGACGCCAGAGCTGACAGCCCTCTTCTCCTGACGATATGAAGCCCTTGCTTCACCGCGGCTCCCAAGTGCGGTCGGCTAACATTCATCAATCTGATTTGTGTTTCCATCGTCACTACAGTTCCCTCAATCACCGTCTTGGTAAGACCGAGGCTGACCTCTCACCACATGACCACCCATGCCACTCTCCACTCTATACTTTGCCGCCTACTCGTCAAGAAGCTGGGGATATTGGCCCCATTTCTTCGCTGCCTACGTAGCATGCTGACTGGCCTCCTCAAATAGTTCATCCTCGCTATATAGTGGCGCTGAGACCAGACCACATAGTAGATCCCTGAGCTGAGGGAACTGGATGGGACAGAGGCGGGCTGAGGACAGGTGAGGTCCGCTGACTCCGCTCCCGGGGCCATCGCCAACTAAGTGATGTGTCTAGAGGTTCCCCCACGGACTCATGCTGGGGTTGGTCAGACTGTCATCTGGGAAGGAAAGAGGAATGACCTAGTCAACGCAATCAAGAACCCTTGGTTGCTGAAACACACACGGCCGCTAGATGACAGCGGCGTTCGTGGCCTGCACCCGAGTGACACTGCTGCGTACGTCCCCTTGCTGTGCTGCGACCTGGGACCCTTTCAGAAATGTTTGTGCCACTGCCCACTCGCAGTTGCAGAGCCTGCCACCCTTTCTCTGTCTGACATACTGTTTGTTCTAAAAAGTAAAGTCACTGTTTGTTAAGCTATCTGTATATGATAAAATATACACCCTGTTTTTTGACCTCCAAATGAACCCAGTAACAAGCTTGGGATAACCTACTTGATTATAAATTGCGCTCCCACACAAATGGCCAGAAAAATTTACTTTGTATGTGTCGTTTTCAAGCATGTGTGTTTTACTAAATGTAAAAGCACAAACAAGGCTAATTAACCTTCGCTTGTGAATTATTCTACAAGAAAAATGTATATTATTTCGGTGTTGAAAAAGGATCGGTTTTTTTTTGTCAGCACAGCAGCAAAACAACGCTTAATTAACCCTGACTGTAAAATTGCTCCAAAGGAAATGAGCCGCACAAACTAGTAGCGTCGTTACAATTGCGTGTTTTCGTACGCTCACACGATACCAACAAGAGAATAACAGTTTTGTAATTTGCCTTGCTTTGAATTAGCGCTACCAAAAAAAGTATTATATTTAAGGCGTTGAAAAAGACAGTTTATTTTGTCAGCACACCCAGCAAAACAACGCTTAATTAACCCCGTTGATGTAAATTGG
>JAODAL010011420.1:0-100112 GCA_025379985.1 Phyllomedusa bahiana
AGACTCCTTTCAAACGGTCTAAAAGCCAAAAATTTCCCAAAAAAGAGACAAAGGTTTTTCAAGTTTTTTTTGTTAGCTGTACGGTAATTGTCTTTTTTAAAAGTTTTTAACATTTTCATTTTACGGCTATAACACCCTTTTTAATTTTTTTTTAAAAAACGTGATACTATTTTGCATAATTAGAAAAGTTAAACTCCTTACTGGTTAAACCAGTTTTGACCTTTCTGACAGATACCCTTTTTTTTTTTTTTTAATTTGATGAGTCACGTATGTGGGAATAACTTTTTAATGCTTTTTAATTTATCAAAGAGATTTTGAGATTTTTTTTTATTGACATGTTATAATTTAAAATAGTATTAAGTTTTGGCTGACAAAGTCATTGCTTATTTTTGAAGAATATCAACATTTAAAAATAATGGTTTTCCATTCTTAAAATTTTTACATTTACGCTTATAACCCCACAAAAATAATTTAAAACTAGCATTTACCATGTTTTATTAAAAAAAAAATTTTTCTTTTACTTTTTTTTTGTTCGGGGCCAGTTCAGTTGTGACATGGTTTTGAGGGGCTTGCTTGTTAGACATCCACATAAATCCCCCCCATTTAAAAAAAAAAAAAAAAAAAACTTCACCCATCAGAAAATTCAAAACAGCATTTATCAAGTTTATTGAACCTTTACATTTTCAACAGAAATTAAAGCAAAGTAGAGATGAAATTTGAATTTCATTTTTTTTGCAGATTTTGATTTTTTTTTTTTTACTGCGGCACAGTTTGCAGTCATCTTAAGGTGCAAAAACTCAATAAACACAGATTCTTTGGGGGGTGGGGTGTTGGGGTGTAAAAAATGAACAACTACTTTTTCCCAATAATATGCAATTTTAGTTGAAAGTTTTTTATTTTCGCATAGTATGCTGGAGAAAAAACACCTGAATGTATTATGCCATTTCTTCTATTTATAGCAAAGCTCCATATGTGAGTGTAAAATACTGTTTGGGCACATAGCAAAGCTTATAAAGGAACATACCTCAAGAAATTTGTCTAGGGTTGTAATGTGCATTTTGGGCCCACAGGTGTACAATATTCCAGTGTGGTATAAAGGATTTATTAATTTTGCTACATGGTTCAGTAAAATTATGAGGATACAAATATATATAGTTTATTTTTTATTTACTAATCTTAAATAATATAAATGCTTCTTTTAAAAAATAGTTTTTATATAGTCATATTCTGGGAACCATGACTTTATTTTTTTGTATATGATGCTGTGTAAGGACTTAATTTTTACAGGATGAGTTGACGTTTTCATTGGTGCCATTTTGGAGTCTATATGATCGCTTTTTAATCTTATTTTGGAAAGTGGGATAAAATACACCAATTTTGTAGCGCTATGTTCTGAGAGCCATAACTTTATTTTTATGTTGATGGAATTGTGCAAGTGCTTGTGTTTTGCAGATTGAATTGACGTTTTAATTAGTACCATTTTAAACTTCACATGACTTTCTGACCGCTATTTATTCCATTGTGTTTTGCAGCGGAGTGAGCAAGAAACACATTTTTTTTTTCTATCGGTTATCACACAGGTTAAATAACATGACCATTTTATAGCCCGAGTCGTTATGCATGCACCGATATTAAATGTGTAGTTTTATATATTTTTTTACTAATTTATTTAGTCAGTGACAAGTATTTGTGATGGTGAAAGGGTGGCATGTGTATTTAACTTGATCCCCCACCCCCATTTAATTTCTTATATTTTTTAATACATTGCAGCATACATATCATCACTAAGTCTAGTCTTACATATTGACATCTATCAATTTGTCAAATTGCATACCTTTTCCGAGGCAGGGTCTGGCATGCTGACATCATCGACAGCCGGGAAGGCCTTTGTTATGCCTTTGGCTGTCATAGCAGCCATTGGTGCCACACGAATGCACATCGGGGTGCTAATAGAGGACAAAGAGAGCTAATTCTCTCTGTCAAACCTTTTAAATGCACGGTCACTATTGACCATGACACCTAAACTCCGGTCACTGCCATTAGCACAAGCCCTGGCTGTAAGTTACCGCCAGTCTCCCATGGCGTTCTGAACCCGCGTGATGGTGTAAATGTATGGCAATTTGTAGGAACCACTCCTTAACTGAAATATAATTACGTAAAATGTTGAGAAAGAGTTAAAAGACCCTATCATTAATTAGCTTTAACCCGTACCTGGCCAGGTCGTTTACTCTCCTTCCCGACTGGGCATATTTTCATTTTTTTCTTAAAACATGCAGCTTTGAACACTCTAATGCTGTCTTGCACTTGGTTATTCTACGATTTTATTGATTTGTTCACAATACATAAGGCTTTTTTAATGTCATTTTGCTTTAAATGGGAAACCAGTAAAAAACATTTAAAATCTGTTTTTTAGGGTTTTTTTTTTTATATAGCAAGTGGCACGACCATACGTTTTTTGAATTATGTACTTTCCCGTTATATAGTTTTTATATAGGCATTTACATAGATTTCGGGCCATCAGGGCAGGGCTAAAATTTGCAGCTTGGGCTGTCAGTGTTTTTTTTTTTATTTTTTTTTTCATTTTACCTCTGGGGGGTATTAATACTTTGTTGTTTTGTTGCTAATTTTCTGTGTGTCTGATTAGTCCCAGTTATAGCAGAAATAAAACCCCCTTAACTCACTGCACAAAATTTTCTGGCTGTTCCGGGGCCAGACAATGCTATATAAACAGTGATTGGAAATGCAAGGAATGTAATAAACTGCCTTCTCACTGGAGAACCTGGTTGCCACTGACAGCCAGCTTTTCGCTCCTGCAGCTGCATAGTTTTATGCTGACCCCTTGATGTTTCTAATCAAAGGGCTGTCGGCATGTAGACAAAGTAAATACATTTCGGTTCAGATTTTGCATTACTTCAAAGATACAGCATGTTCTCTACACTGGTTGTTTACAGATGGTTTCCTGGGTTACTGACCACCTCTGAGCTCTTGAAACTCAGCCCCTTCCTGCTCATAAGACATAGCTGCTAAAGCTGGAATAGCAACTCTGCACTTGTTGCGCTCCGGGACACAATGATGAAATGTATGTTGTGTGTGCAGTCTGTATTAAGCTTGTTTTCTCCCACCCTTCCCTACTCTTCTAATATTGTTTATATCGCCTCTGATAAACATTGTGGTTGAAGGTTGTTTTACTATGATTCTTTGGGGGTATTAAGTGGGTAGTTTGGGGATCATTATTTATTTGGAACTATGGATTTATCCTTATTTTATCATAGTGTTCTCATTTTCAGCACTAGATGGCTGCTGCCTTTTTATATGTGGGTTTTTATCCTCCTGTCATGACTTAGTTTTTGATTGTTTATTATAATAAAATATGTAATTTTTTTAACTTCAGGACATGCGTCTGTTTTTTTTTTTAATATTATTATATATTTTAGAGCACCATTGATTCCAGGGCGCTGTACATTCAAGGGGGTTACATACATAACATAAGTCAAACAAGTACAATGCCATGATATGAGCGCAATGCCTTATTTTGGTTTGAGGGCCCAGTTATTTATTTGTAGGTATAATCTTCACAATATTCTTCACAAAAGGATATGGACACCTGACCATCGCACTTTTATGATCCTTTTGTTTCCGATTCCAAAACCTCTGCAACTATGAAAGCCTCCGCCCTTTTGGAAAATCTTTCACAGTACATTCCTACAATATAGAAATTCTGTGGATTATGTTGTCGACTTATCAGATTGCCACTGCAGGCTATAGAAATTTAAAAAAAAAAAAAAACAGTGACCGACTTTTACCAGTCCGTATGCCTCAGAATCGGGAGGATTATGTTGCACAACATGTCGCATGTAGCTTTAGATAGATTTGTGAGCAGAGTGCAGCAAAAAGAATAGTTGTCTGCCAAGCTCTCTCTTTTTTGTGTGTGTTTTAATTCGAAAGTTTGTGGGGCTTTAGATGAAAAGGGCCGTTGCCATGGTCTGTCCTTCAATAGTTGGTATAAAAAAGCAAACAAGTCTAAGGATGCAACCAAAGTATCAAACAGCATAAGCCAATGTGATAAATCTTGGACATTTTTAGGCAGCTTAAGTTTGCACTAATTGTTACACAGCAATTGTAAATGTGCCTCAATCTATGTAAAGTTTGCAGATTTATTGTGAAGTTTTAAAAATCTGCAATATGTCCACACCATTGCCACAACATAAACTGATATGTTGAGGATTTAAAATCTGCAGGTCCGTTTTCATGCTGAGTTTGTGTAGATTTTTTTCTGCATTGGGTACATGATACTACTTAATTTTGTCCACATTGCTGTAATATACTGCAGATTTTCACAAAAATCTGCTGCAAAACCTTGCATTCAAATACACCCTATAAATTTAGTGGGTGTGAAATGAATGTAGAGGTGGAGCTCAAGAAAGATTTTTGACTACATTACAGTGCTTAAAGGAGTTTTGCCTGGACGTGTGAGTTCCTTATCAGCAAAGAGTAGAATATAAACAAATCACGCTGAGTCATGAAGCTGCAGGGGTGATAGGGAGGGGGTGAGCAAGGAGTGAGGAATAAGGAAGCGTCTCAAAACTTAACTCAAATAATAAAATTACAAAAGTGGATTATCTATACAGCAAGACACAGGCTCATATATTGCACTTTCTCCCCAGTCCCTTGAAAACTCATTAATTTTCCCTGTCATCAGATAAGAAGTGTTTCACGCAAGCGCGGCCTGTCAGCTCCTCTGGTCATGTCTAATGCAAACTTTCAGGTAACTAAGGGGGACTGAGAAATGCTGTAGCTCTCACAGGCTTCACTTTTTGTAATCACATATATTTAGAAAAGTGATTAAATACCCATTTTGGAGGATCCCACGTCAACATTACATCGTGGCAAAACCCCTTTAAATCAAAACTAAAGCCACATAACAGAGGATAATGGGCAGCTAAAAATGTGCTGCCACCATAGGCTGTTTGGGCCCTGCACTTTTTTTGAGAATGGGCCCCTGTAAGTATCAGCTTGGTATAGAGAGATGGCCGCACTTGCACTCCACTCTCCATTCTGTTTTGTAGTAGTTCTGTGTACAGCCGAGTGTCATGTTCGGTTGTACTTGGAACTCCCGTAAACCACAACGGAGAGTTGTGGGCTAGCACAACCAGCTCTCCATTCTAAGCCAATACTTTCAGGTTCCTGTTCCACAATAGGTGCAGGACCCACCCTTTTAAGTGTTCTGAATAAATAAGAAGTTAATGAACCTAATCCTCATAGGGTGCAGAAAAAAAAAATGTCAGCTGTGTTAGGGAAAAATTATTTAATTATTGTAAAAGGATTAGTCTTTCCATGACATGTTCTATATTGCTCACACCAAATTAAACCTGAGATATTGCAGTTTAGTACTTTATGTATGCCGTGTCCTTTAGAGATGAAACAAGGCATTTTGTTATGTAACCTGACCACATCCATGTTTGCTATTTTTGCTTCATTCTAGTAACGCCACAAGTTGGTGTAAAAGAGAAGTGACATTTTCTTCGTCAATGTTTTTCATTTTTCCATTCATTTCCGTGTTGCATATTTTCTTTTGTCCAGATAGATGGGGCATTCTATGATGCATGATGAGACCTTATATATTTTTGATCTTCAGGGTTTTGGCAAATTTAACATAACAAAATAGTTTTCCTTAATACTACAAAAATAAACTGATTGTATTTATACACATGAAGCAGTAAATTTCATTTTCATAATGTAATACATATTCCATACATGTGGCTTCTCTAAAGGAGAATCTGAGGGTAATTTCACATACAATGGAATTGCTGCATAAGATGTCCACAGCAGTTCTGCTGATCTCTGCAGGCAAATCCACAGCAGCAAATCATGAAGATTTGTTTGCATACGTTGCTGCTGAGATGAAGAGAATAGAAAAAGGAAAAATACTATACTCACCTGCCTGGCATTCCACTGTCAATAACCGTGTCCCATGTCACACCTTTTGTCTCCCGCACAGCTGGCCTCCAGCAACGGAGTCCTGTCCCATGTGGTCTCTGCAATACTTAAAGAGAACTTGTCACAAGCTAGTGACAGACATGCTGTTTCCAGCGCTGTGTCCCTTATTCTGAGCATTACATACACGAAAACTACAGCATCTTACAGAATAAGGGGCACAGCGCTGGAAACAGCATGTCTGTCACTTGCTTGTGCTGTTCTCAGCAATGGGGGTTATAACCTATGTGACTGGTTCTCTTTAAATTGGCTGCAGTAGACAAACAGTTCATGTCATCATTGTTGAGGGCCAACTTTTTTGAAAGGTTTGGGGAGGTAAGTTTAGTGTGTTTATTTTTTTTTTAGCATTTGTGGATATGTGGGTAATCCACTGCAAAATCCGCAGCATTTAGGATTTTTTGTCCGCAGTGTAGGCCTATTTATGTACAGATTTTACATGTTTTTTTTTTGTTTGTTTTTTTGCATTGTGTGAATGAGACTTCTTAAATCTCATTTGCTGCTACTGCATTCTGCTGTGTATTTTTAGCTAATAATCTGCTGCAGATCTGCCCTTTGTGAACATAACCTGAAAGTTTATTATTAATCCCTTCAGAACAGTTTTGGCTTTTTTTTTTTTTGCCGGTGCCTCCCCACATTCTTTTATTACTTGCCACCATATGAGGCTTGAGTACACATTTATTAGCTTTAATGTTTCTGATTTCATAATAGAAAGAAATGCAAAAAAAAATTTTTCCTGTTATTATATTTTTATTATACACATTATAATTAAAGGGATTTTGTTTGGTTGGACTGAATATGAAATTCTGTTTTGATAGGAAATTGTTTCGGGTGGCAGATAAAGTTGATGGTTCCACTAGGAAACTACTATCCCTCAAAACTTTAAAGGCTAATTTTGGTTTACTAGATACAGTTTTTTTTTTCTTACCTGCAAATCACTCGCTTTGTTCAACATACCGTAAAGATTGGAACTGCTGCCGATCCAACCTGCTTTGAACGGCTATGCCGATCAACTACATCTACCAAGGGTCTCCTATCTGATATGTATTCTGTGCTTGTTGATCTGGATTCTGAATCCCGTCCCCAACATAAATATATCTTTCATTGGGAGACCTGAATTTGGGAACCTATCTCACTATCAGATTGGCGCCTTGTGCTACCATGAAGGAAAATCAATATACGATTCTCTACTTCTGGTATCATACTCCTACCCTTTTACATAGGCTGAATTTTAATATCCCAGATATTTGTTGGAGGTGCTAGACCGCGGGAGGTAATTTATTTCACATCTATTGGGACTGCAAGATAATACACCCTTGTGGCATAAAGTGAGAAACGTAACCCCTTAACCCACCTGGACTTATGGATACGTCCTGATGGGTTTAAGAAGTTGTGTAAAAGGATCGCAGTGCAACCCTGTTACACAGCCGCCGGGTGTTAGCGGCTAATTGCAGCTAACACCTGGCAGTTACAGCACGGCCCGCACTGTTTGACCCTTTAGACGCCGCGGCAAAAATTCGCACCGTTCTTCACTCTGATCGGAGTCTCCGCAGCATAACTGCGGAGATCCGGTGCCTGGACATGGCAACAGGAAGCCTTCTGAAGGCCTTCATCGCTGCCATGTTCTCGTTGGCCCCACTACAAGCCCCAGGCAGGAAGTGGGGAAAACGCCATCTTGATACAGCCTAATGCATTGTCTCTGCAATGCATTAGGCTGTGTTAACGATCGCACGCCCTAGGGGGACTCTATGTTAAATTAAAAAAAAAAAAAGTTTTAAAGTATAAAAAGTATTTAAAGTTCAAATCACCCCCCTTTCGCCATTTTACAAATAAAAAAAAAAAAAAATAATGTTACACATATTTGGTATCGCCACGTCCGTAAAAGTCCAATCTATAAAAATGACATCATTTATCCCGTACGCTGAACACCGTAGAAGAAAAAAAATTCCAAACGCCAAAATTGCTTTTTTTGGTCATTTCATATCCTATAAAAATTGGAATAAAAGTGATCAAAAAATCGCATGCATTCCACACTGCTAGCAATAACAAGTACACTTCAGCCCGCAAAAAATGTGCCCTCACTGACGTCCGTAGGTGTTAGTACAAAAAAGTTATTGGTCGCACAAAACAGCGCCATGGCGCAAATTTCGAATATAGAAAATGTTTGGATCTTTACGGTACCAAATACATAATGGAAACCCTACATGTTTAGTATTGGTGGATGCGTATCAACCTGTAGAATACAGAGAAAACATAATTTTTACCAAATATTGAACACCGCAAAAACAAAACTCCTGCAAACATGGCGCAAGTAAAAAAATTTTCACACTTAGCCCCACTTAGAATTTTTTTGCGGTTTCCCAGTATATTCTATGTTAATATGAATAACACCACTGGAAAGTACATACTTGTCCCGAAAAATAAAAGCCCTCATATGTTTATGTAGGTGGAAAAATAAAAATGTGGCTTTTGGAAGGCGGGGAGGAGAAAAATGAAGAGTAATATTTTTTTTTCTTTGGAGATGTTAAAGGGTTAAAGATATAACAGCGGTGAATCTTCCTTTGCACCCAAGGGTGGTGGTGTTACATCTTACTGATCAACGACTAAATTCCAAAACCCGACAGCTATTGTTACATGTACTCATGTTTGGCTGCTATTCATTGGAAGAAGACATCCCCACCTACTAGACCAGAAATGATGGAAAAACTAATGAAGTGAGAAGAAAGGAGTATCTCACGGCCTTACTTAAAAACAGCATGGATGCTATTACTTCTGTCTGGTCTCCCAGGGATCGTTATCTTATAGAGAACGAGACCCTTCAATATTAATTAACCTATTGCAGATATTCCCTTGAGAGCAACAAACTTATTATTCCATACACCTTTTGTCTCTGTCTTTGTCTTCTTTGGTACTATATTGTTATTATATTGAATATTGATAATATATGCTTAAGATTTCTTGTCTTGGGTGACAAGTTTTAAGGTGAATTGGATATGATAGCCTATCTCAGTTGTTTCTATGTATGTGCAAGTTTGACATATCGAGATATACATCCTATAATATCTATGTGCATGCATATTGTATGTGTTTGTTTGAAAACTCTTAATAAAAAATACAGTTAAAAAAGGGGATTTTCTCACCACATTGATTAATTTTTAACATGTAGGGAAAGATAACGACTATTATCAAACACATTGCGGTTTTGATTTTGCTTTGTTCAGGAAATAAGGATTTTATCTACTGGTAGTGTACAAAAGTCTATTGGTTACCGACCACCTCTCCCAAGATTTCGGCCATGATGTGCATGCAGCCACTTAGAGTTACACACATTCAGAAAGGGGAACATCTCTCCTTGAGGAGAGCACCATACGGTGTGTAGAGTTTTGAATTGCCTTTTTGCCCTCTACTAAGCATCTGCATATCACAAATTATTATGGGTAAGGAGCTGAGAAGCTGCAGCGCCCTCTATTGGATGTAACAAATCCTCAGTTCGCTTTTGACCCACTAAGTCTTGAGAAAGCAAAAGGGATATTAGTCAAGCCGGTATCACTCATCTGCATAAAGCGCTGTTTCGGGATTTTTGTCCCTCTTCAGTGCAGAGCGATGCTGGCTGGCTGGGTGGGAGGCAATGAGGGGCTTGGAAAGGGGAACATCTCTCCTTGAGGAGAGCACCATAGGGTTTGTAGAGTTGTGAATTGCCTTTTTGCCCTTTACTAAGCATCTGCATATCACAAGGCATTATAGGAAAGGAGCTGAGAAGCTCAAGCGCCCTCTATTGGATGTAACAAATCCTCAAATCGCTTTTGACCCAGAGTCTTGAGAAAGCAAAAGGGATATTTGTTACATCCAATAGAGGGCGCTCGAGCTTCTCAGCTCCTTTCCCATACTGCCTTGTGAGTTACACACATTGTGAGTACTGAGCACTTAGAGTAGAACCCTTTCATAACATTGCATGTAGTGATACATCTCATGGTATTTCCATTTTATACAATGTCGGCAGCAGATTTGTGATGATTTTTGACCACCACTATGTGCAGGAGATGTCAGAAGACATATTTGATATTTGTACCTTGCACCACACCTGCTTGGTTGCTTGTTTAACTCTGTGCTTCAGTACTCTCTCCTATAAATGTAACATGCTGTAACCTGTTGTTCGCGTTTTTAAATAATTACCTTATTTTACTTTTCCATCATAATTCTATATAGATTTTCTAACATACGTAAGGCAAAATTGTTACCTATCCCTCGAGCTTTTCAACTTACAATTGAACAATACTTCTCAAAATAGCACATGCCGAAAGAAAATTAGAGTTACTAAATAAGAATCTAGAGCATGTAGTGAATCGTTGGCTTCTTGTAATGCTTTAGAAACTAAAGTGGAGCTTACAAGGGGGCTTGGAATAGTTGCACAGTTAATGAGCAGGCTTTTGTAAGTTGGAAATCGGCCACTTACATCTCCTGCACACTAACTACAGTAAAAGTAGATTTGTTAGCACTCGGCATCCCAACAGGGGCTGCTGTAACTTGGTGATCATTTATGTTTGACAGATCTAGACCAATTGTGTTTAGGTATGGAGCATGAGTAATTGGTCTTCTATCTACATTGGCAGAAATCCCATTATGGTTTTGCATTGATGCTTTCTTCAATATCCTTTTAATGTTTTCAGAAAGTGCAATACATTAAAAACCGGCCGGCTTTTGTGGTTCGACCCTTGAATGATTCCTGTAACGCAACTTTTGTCTCTTTAAGAGGGCAAATGAGGACATAGTATGTGCTTAGGTTAATGTTGTCATTCATAAGCCTTTCAGCATTAACCATTTAGATACTGAAATTGGGCTACTAAGTGCTGCTATGAAAAAGATAGACTTATGAAATGTGTGCAGATTTATTTCATTCTAGTAAAGTCTTCTGAACAAGTTCATCTTAATTGACTGTTTTATTGTTCTGTGTTTTTCATGATCCATATAAATCATTTTGTGGTTGAGCTAGATATTTCATCCCCATCTCTGCCAATTGTGGACATTAAAAAGACTGGCATGTGTGGTCAAATTTAACAGAGAAAAATTTAGATGTTGTATTTTATGTGACTGATAGAGGTTTGGATTACCAACATAAAGTAGACTATTTGCTTAGTGAATGCGAGGATTGTGGTGGACTTTCTTCCACATTTTTGAACTGATTAGGTCTGGAGGAAAAAAGGATTTTGACTTTGGAACAACCAGCAAATAGTTATGGAAATAGAGTTCTTCATGGCAACCTCGATATTATTTCATTATTCATTTGCATCAATGACACCACAAATACAGTATTTATTAATGGTGGATATCCCATCTCAGACCAGTGACTGTATTAGAAAATGCATTCTCTTAAGCGCAGAGTTTTCCCGAAGACATTAACTGCAATATATGAATATATATACATATACAGTGGGGAAAAAAGTGTTTAGTCAGCCACCAATTGTGCAAGTTTTCCCACTTGAAAAGATGAGAGAGGCCTGTAATTGAAGTCATAGGTAGACCTCAACCATGAGAGACAAAATGAAAAAACAACTCCAGAAAATCACGTCTGATTTGGAAAGAATTTATTTGCAAATTATGGTGGAAAATAAGTATTTGGTCAATAACAAAAGTTCATCTCAATATTTTGTTATATGTCCTTTGTTGGCAATGACAGAGGTCAAACATTTTCCGTGAGTCTAAACAAGGTCGGCACACACTTTTGCTGGTATGTTCGCCCATTCCTCCATGCAGATCTCCTCTAGAGCAGTGATGTTTTGCGGCTGTCACTGGTCAACACGGACTTTCAACTCCCTCCAAAGGTTTTCTATGGGGTTGAGATCTGGAGACTGGCTAGGCCACTTCTGGAGCTTGAAATGCTTCTTATGAAGCCACTTTTTCATTACCCTAGCAGTGTGCTTGGGATCATTGTCATGCTGAAAGACCCAGCCACGTTTCATCTTCAATGCCCTTGCTGATGGAAGGAAGTTTGCACTCAAAATCTCATGATACATGGTCTCATTCATTCTTTCATGTACACGGATCAGTCCTCCTGGTCTCCTTGCAGAGAAACAGTCCCAAAGCATGATGTTGCCACCCCCATGCTTCACAGAAGGTATGGTGTTCTTTGGATGCAACTCAGCATTCTCTTTCCTCCAAATACGACGAGTTGTGTTTCTACCAAACCGTTCTACTTTGGTTTCATCTGACCATATGACATTCTCCCAATACTCTTCTGGATCATCCAAATGCTCTTTAGCAAACTTCAGATGGACCCAGACATGTACTGGCTTAAGCAGGTGTACACGTCTGGCACTGCATGATCTGAGTCCCTGGCGTCGTAGTGTGATACGGATTGTAGCTTTTGTTACATTGGTCCCAGCTCTCTGCAGGTCATTCACTAGGTCCCCCCATGTGGTTCTGGGAATTTTGCTCACCGTTCTTGTGATTTTTTTGACCCCACAGGGTGAAATAGTGCGTGGAGCCCCAGATCGAGGGAGATTATCAGTGGTCTTGTATGTCTTTTCTAATTATTGCTCCCACAGTTGATTTCTTCACGCCAAGCTGTTTGCCTATTGCAGATTCAGTCTCCCCAGCCTGGTGCAGGGCTACAATTTTGTTTCTGGTGTCCTTCGACAGCTCTTTGGTCTTCACCATAGTGGAGTTTGGAGTGTCACTGTTTGAGGGTGTGGACAGGTGTCTTTTATACTGATAAGTTCAAACAGTGGCCATTACTACAGGTAATGAGTGGAGGACAGAGGAGCCTCTTAAAGAAGAAGTTAGAGCCAGAAATCTTGCTTGTTTGTAGGTGACCGAATACTTAATTTGCAAATAAATTCCTTCCAAATCAGACAATGTGATTTTCTGGATTTGTTTTCTCATTTTGTCTCTCATAGTTGAGGTCTACCTATGATGTCAATTACAGGTCTCATCTTTTTAAGTGGGAGAACTTGCACAATTGGTGGCTGACTAAATACTTTTTTCCGCCACTGTATAGATATAGATAGATAGATATACATATATATCTCAATCAATCCACTACACTGGTGAGTGCAGGACACAGTTGAGTGAGATTGGATGATACAGCTTCCTTTCTCCTCCTCCCCCCACTTGGTACTGCCCACATCACACTGTACATTCCTGTACAGCACTTTAATGTGGGCACAAACTGTATTTGTTGAGTGGGTGACGCACATCATTCTTTCTTAACCCTGGCTGGTAAGTGTGTGCCACAGTGTTCCTTTACAATATAAACAATCACGCACCAAGTCCCCTTATACTTACCCACATATATAAATGCCTTAGTGTGTCATGCAGTCATACAACTACATGGTGGCACTATTTTGGTTACAAACTGACTCAGAACATTTAGATGTATTTGCCACTATAATTCGAGTAATACCTTGATATTTTATATCATATTTGTCTTTTGTAACTAATTTATTTTGTTTGCGTCTATGCAGCTAAAATGAAAAATCAAGCATCTTTTCAAATAGTCTTAAGTTATGTGTCGGCAGCTTCTGTACAGACCTTTGTGTTTAGACTGCAGTTATAGACAAAGCCTATCTAGTCTGATCCTGTAGTCCTATTCTATAATTTGGCCTCTTACAGGTGGACCTTTGGTAGGTTAGCAAGAAATAGGCCACATGGTAATATGACTGCAAGATTAGATCACAGCATGGGTGTCAAACTCCTTTATATCAAGGGCTACATCAGCATTACGGTTACCCTCAAAGAGCCATGGAGCGCCATGTGGCAGTCAAAAAGTCAAGACGTCTTTCAAGCAGGGCTGTGGAGTCGGCAAGCCAGAGCTCCGACGACTCAATTTCCAAAACCTCCTGACTCCTACTCCTCAATTTCCCAAACCTCCAACTCCCTCATACATGGCGCATGTTTAAGTGATAACTTTACTGTAGTAAACAGTAACAGTAACATCAGGCTGTTTTATCACCTTATGATACAATAATCAAGCTATTTAGGTAGAACAGACACTGACAAGCAAAATGGTAACAATGTTTTGATCTTTTGAACACTTGTGGGTAGAGTTGTAGAAAAAGCTGTATTTGTATCCAAGTCCAGTCGGCCCCAACATTGGGAATGTGTAGAAGAGACCTGGGTCAGATTTTGGTCAAGACCTGCTTGAATCTGATCCAGAGCCCAGAAGGATTCAGGCAGAGCTGAAAGCCAAAGGGGATTTACCAAATACTAACAAAATAATAAAAATTAACATATTGATTTTAGGAGCAAAACAGTAACAACTGCAGTTACAGGAAAGAATCTGCAGAACTAAGAAGGTGCTAAATACTTGCAGGTCACATTTATGTATAAAATAGGTAAGATGACTGTATATAAAATTACAGTAGCCTCATGTGCAAAGCTGTAGTGGATGGTGAGATATGGAGCCTGAAAGTCTCACAAGTTCAAAACATTGTTACCATTTTGCTTGTCAATGTAAAATATATTTATTCGATATGACTTTAGAACATAAAAAAATTTTAAATATTAAAAACACTGCAGGAACTTTGGTGGCGTCTCTGAATTTGTTCTGAGAAATTTTTTTGCCTCCATCAGATCCTGCATACATGACCTCACATCTGATCTCATTATTTCCAGGCTAGAGAACGGCCTCTGTACACTAACTTGGGTTGGGAGCAAAGCGGTGACCACAGGAACAGCATCTCTAACAATGTCAGGGTATAAAGGAATTGCCTCAGTCAGTTTTGATCAATGGTTGAACTCTTCTACTTCTTTGAGAACAGGTGAAAAATTTTGCTGAAATCTGTTTGCCCTGGGAGCATAATATTTTCCCCTGGGGCAGCACTTTGCCTGCTCCATGTCATCAATTACACTCCTCATGTGATGGGGCTGAAGATATGGGAGCAGTAGCACTGGCCGGACCCAATTCTTCTTGCTCTTTGCGTCGAACCAACTGGACCAACTTTTTATATATTGTGGGAGTCGGAGTCGGTCCATTTTATGACGACTCAGACTCCTGCAAAATAGGCACCGGCTCCGACTCCACAGCCCTGCTTTCAAGGTTTAGAATAGCCAGCCCCTTCCACTTAACTACTGAGCTTTCCACCTTGCAGGGTGGCTACAGTGCCTGGTTAGGTCTTTCAGAGCTGTACCACTGCCTGCGAGTTGCTGAAAAAACAATGTGGGGATGCGCTCTGAATCCAAGATGATGCCCACTTCCTGCAATGCCTCCACCAAACACTGGCTGCAATCGGGGGAAGGTGGAGAGCCAGACTTTGTCCATCCCTGCTCACTGTATGTAAGCTCCTTGAGTTTGACACTTGGAGTGCAGTCTATACTTTTCCACCCAAACCCAGTAGCAGGTACTTAATTTTGCACAGTTGCCACGTTTTTCATTTTACATGCATTGGAACAATAAAAATAAAAATGATTGAGAAGGTAGAACTTGCCCTTAAATTCTGAAGATGTGATTTACATTGAATATGTCTTTCGACTATTGTTATTTTGCTTCTTGTGTTCGTTTTATTTATTTTTTTTTATTTTGTAGTTCACTGAATCCAAGTCCAACATCACCGCTTACATGCCCTATGTTCTCTGCTCCATCAAGTCCAATGCCAACGTCATCCACTTCTAATGATTCATCTCCCATCAGGTCAGTGACTGCAGTACTTGAAGTATAAAGTCATTCTGCTGTGTTGATAAATGCTAGAAATATTCTGGTTTAAATATCTTATTTTAAGCAGTCAATCATTGAAAAATTGTAAACGTTAAAAATGTATGTGTGCCTTGTCTTGCACATATACTAATGACCGATGGCTGCAGGTATGTGTATAAGCCTCTATGTATCACCTGCCTTAACTCAGCAGGGAGGAGTGCCGACAACACTTTTCTCATAAATAAGTATTTGTTCATGTATTCTTACATTTGTCAAAATGTTTTTTTTTTTTTTGTTTTTTTTTGTCATTTGTCACAGTAGCTCTTCGCATTTATCTGTTATTATATGCTGTATGGTTGCAGTTATGTGTTATCTCATTAATCGACTTTTTTGGACTGTGTCCCGGTAATTACAATGTATGTTTAATAGAGAAGCATTATTGTAAAAAGTTAGCATACACTATAGTGCATCTTCTAGTTTGCAGTAAACCAGAACTTTATTACAGTTAGTAATAGTCCACAGCCTAAGACTGAAAAAATTTGAGGAGTCTCTTATGTATATATAGTTGTAAAGTTAGTAGGCAGATCAATCGTAGATTTGCAATTTTCCTAACACAATAACTCCAGAGGAGTAAATTTCTTTCTTGAGGAGATTCACTGTAAAGGTATATTGAGGCTTACAGGCCCTGCAGGGTACCATAGGAAATAAAGTAATCAATTATGCACTAGGAAAGACGGCTAGGACTCTGGCACCACCTACTAGAAGTAGCGTTCCTTAAAATCACATCAGACCTAATACAAAGACTAGGGATTTTAAGTTAAAGGGGTTTTCTCACTAGAGTGTTTCGCAGGCATCTTAGCAGTGTCTTAGATTTTTAAATCCAGGGCTGATCTCTCCTCCCGGTAGGCGTGTCTTTCCTCACTGAGGAGTTATGACCTCATCATGCCATGTCCCTGCTCCCTCCCCAGTCCTCATTTTGTGTTGGCAGTGGGAGAGGATGGATGTTGCAGTTCTCCAGACCTCCTGCAATGGTCAGTTCTCATGCCTGGAGAGCTGTCACTTCCCACCTAAGCTCCACAAGTAATCCTTGTAACTAGAACACCTGCATTGGTGTAAACAGTTATAAACACAGCCCTCTAATTTTACAGAAAGTGAAATCTTGTCATTATGTCTGGCAACACATGACTGCGCTAATACAACCCACATATCTTCCTTTCTTCTAATTGCAGTTTGCGATCAGCGCTGCTATGTGTGGCTACAGATAATGACATGTTTTCCACCAACATAATTGTTTTCTCCCCACCCCAATTATATTCCAGTGGTCCCCCTTTGTCCCTATTACCCCACCTTCCTGTAGCCCCTAGTTTCCCATACAACAAGCTTTACATACATAAATTAGACACTCCCCCAAAGAAAATACTTTTTTTTGGCAGCATGGTCTCCCCTGCATTGATGGCATATCGCTAGGATATGCTATCTGTGTCTGGGACCTGCACCTATCTCCCAAAAGAGCCCTGACATCTTTGTCTCACTACCACATAGTGACTGAATATTTGCACCATGCCATAACCACGTATCAGTACAACATGCATGTTAAAAGTCTATTGATGCGGTGGTAATATTCAGTCACTATATGGTGGTGATGCGTTATATTCTGCAGTCACTTTTCTTTGTAGGAGTTATTCACTGACAGGTAGCAGGTATTGTTGATGCTTAATATGCATTTGGGGTGGTACTTGGTTATAATATGCTGGTATTATTCAGTCACTAAGTGGTGGTGATGCATATTAAATGTCAAGATATCTGCTACCTACTAGCCCCTACAAACCAATATTACCACCATGCCATAACTATTATCTCTCTTTTTCGTTTGCTTTCTCTCTCTGTCTTTTGCTTTCTCTCTCTGTCTTTTGCTTTCTCTCTCTCTGTTTCTTTCTCTCTCTCTCTCTCTCTCTCTCTCTCTCTCGCTCGCTCGCTCGCTCGCTCTCTCGCTCGCTCTCTCGCTTTCACCCTCCCACTTTCTCTCTCTTCTACCTACCTGTGCCTGCCTAATACAATCCTGGTTATGCACAGCCAGTGTCACATACATAACAACCCTATAATTTGTATGTGGGCACACAACCCTGCAGGGCATGTAAGATATCTAAGATGCACACGGGCACAATAATGCATTAAATTCCAAATCTGATGAGACCAGGAAGGCACAGGGATATTTTGACACCTGAAATGATGAAACAGATGTGAGAAATGCACTCTGCTCCCCCTCTCTTTTCAGGCAGGAGGATTGAGAAATGCACTCTGCTCCCCCTCTCTTTTCAGGCAGGAGGATTGAGAAATGCACTCTGCTCCCCCTCTCTTTTCAGGCAGGAGGATGAGGGATGTGTTATATCGGTGGGGGAGTAAATCTTGAAGCTAAAGAGATTATAGGCACGCAGCACAGAGGGCGCAGAACAGTCAGTCACAGCACAGGGGGTGTGTCCTGAACTGAGATTAAACTGAATGCAGGCAGCCAATCACAGCACGAGGTGTAGCCTGACCCTAAGGCTGAAGAAATCGCTCTAGACACACATAGATTAGGCAACAGCTGCTATACTAAATGATTTAGGTAATACAAACCAATTGCAAAAGAACTTATTTTTTACTGTCCCGATCATTACAGATATGATGTTTGTACTGAGAAAACCTCTTTAAGCCAGTAACGCCTCAATAAATGAGTCTCCCATTTTCTATAACTAGCTGAGCTGTTAAACTGACAAGTGCAGGAGATGTAGTCTTCCGTAAACAAAGGCTACAAGTGCTCTGAGGAGTGAAAACAATTGCTTATCAGTAAATTCTAATCTTGTTAGATATAATTAGTCTTATCTGATGGTTCGCTCAGTCTGCAGTGACATCACTCCCTGCTCTCTGTCTAATCAGATAGCAGAGTAATAGATGTAAACAGAGAAACCTGTGTGTACTCAGAGCAGATAAAATCTCCTCTCTTGACTAAGGTAAAATCAAAAGACCAATGTATTTAGAAAAAGTCCCTACATGTTGAAAGCTAATCTTTGTAATGAGAAAACCCATTTAAATAAAAAAAAAAATTGAAGTATTTTGATGCCGTTGTTGGCCACTCAAAAATTTTAACTTTAAAGTTAGTCTCTTTTAAGCCTCATGTATAACGCTCTTCAGTGATTTGAATATAAAGAAAATCAACATTAGCATTTCCCTAATACCTGCCTTTTTATCTTTCCATATAAAACTTGCACTGTACAGTTAGGTTTCAAGCACCAAAGGGGCAGAAAGAAAGCTAAGGAATTAATTCTTGGCCATATGCCATACTTGCAGGCCAAAACAATTGAGAGGAGTATTATAACTAGTTAATGCCCTTGAAATCTCAGCAGGGTTTGAAGGGTATTACAGTGGCCAGAATATAACAGCTCTGACATCACCTCACAAGACACTAAGAGGTGCCAGGAGCACAGTAACAGTAACCAAAATACATATAATGTCAAATGGTGCTGCTAGTGGACTCCTAAATGTCACATCTCTGTGAGTCTTCCGAATATTCGCTTTATGAATTAAATGTATATTAAAGCCCTTTACTCTGCTAATGAGTCACATAATTGTTTTTTTATCATACAGTTTTTCTTATATTGTTTCTTATCTTAGATTGTCATATCACCAAACATAAGCATTCAAAAATAATTAGAACATACTTTGCATATTATTTTGTATTATTCCATTAATATAAAGTGAATAGCTACTTGGCTTTAAATGTGAATTCCCATCACTTTTTTATTTGCCTATGTGATTAAAACTGAAGTTAATTACCAAATGTATTGCTCTTCTGTTTTTGCTTAATATCAAAAACATCCATTTTCATCTCCTGCTTGTTTACAAAAACTTTTCATGACTGGACTGGTGACAGCACCACGATCTACTGTTTCTAGTCAGCAGGACATAGCTGACTGAGAGAAACTTTAACCCTTCAGTGTAGCTAAGAGACCTCCCTATCCTTTTGCCTTCCTGTCTGGTCTGCAGAGCACTTATCTATGTATTTACAGCTAACTTACACTAATCAGTGTGTCTTTGCAGCATGTAACTTTTTCTCTCCCAACTGTCCAATTTTATATACAAATATGGTAAATCTTATTTTCTCTGCATTTATAGAATATTTTTAGTGGTGATAACTATTCCTGCATACCCCCTTAAAGGAGCCTCCTGCTATGACAAATACAGCTCTGCCAGCTCATACTTATAGCCTGACATTATGCTTGGACATAATTTTTTTTCTTTTTGTAATTCCACTTGATCACCAATGTCTCTCTAAGAGGCACAGCTTGGAATAGGAGCAGAGATGGAATTTCAATAATACTGTAGAATTGCCCATAGTCTACACAGGACATGGGGTGAGGGGGGCGTTGTTAAAACAACTGGATGGGAATACCCATTTAAGTTTGGCTTGGCTACTGTGTATGACCATAATCATTTGTTTGTATTAATCCACCATTTGAATAGAGAAATAGTTTTAAATGGTAGATATTGAAGACTTCTTTGCATACATACAGTTATGCTCAAAAGTTTACATACCCCGGCAGAATTTTTACTTCCTTAGCCTTTTTTTCAGAGAATATGAATGGTAACACAAAAACTTTTTTTCCACTCATGGTTAGTGGTTGGGTGAAGCCATTTATTGTCAAACTAGTATGTTTTCTCTTTCTAAATCATAATGACTGTCAAAAACATCAAAAAGACCCTGATCAAGAGTTCACATACCCCAATTTTTAATACCGTGCCCCCTCTAACATCAGTGACAGCTTGAAGAGTTTTGTAGTAGTGGTGGATAAAGCTCTTTATATTCTCAGATGGTAAAGCTGCCCATTCTTCTTAGCAAAAAACCTCCGGTTCCTGTAAATTCTTGGGCTGTCTTGCATGAACTGCACGGTTGAGATCTCCCCAACGACAACTTGACTTGACCTTGTGTTTTGGATCGTTGTCATGTAGGAACTTTAAAGTACACCCCACGCGCAGATTCTGGGCTGATGAGTGCAAATTTGCTTCCAGTATTTGCTGATAACGTGCTGCATTCATCTTTCCTTCAACTTTGACCAAGTTTTCTGTGGCTTTGTAGCTCACACATCCCCAAAATATCAGCGTTCCACCTCCGTGCTCTGCAGTAGAAATGGTGTTCCTTTCATCATAGGCCTTGATGACACCTCTCCAAATGTAACGTTTATGGTTGTGGCTAAAAAGTTCGATTCTGATCTCATCGCTCCAAATTACCTTGTTCCAGAAGTTTTGAGGCTTGTCTCTGTGCTGTTTAGCATATTGTAGACAAGAGACTTAGTGGCATTTGCACAGTAATGGCTTTCTTCTGGATACTTGACCATGCAGCCCATTTTTCTTCAAATTCCTCCTTATTGTGCATCTTGAAACAGCTACCCCACTATTTTTGAGAGAGTTCTTTATTTCAGCTGATGTTGTTTGTGGGTTTTTCTTTGCATCCCGAACAATTTTCCTGGCAGCTGTGGCTGAAATTTTTGTTAGTCTACCTGACCGTGGTTTGGTTTTTATAGAGCCCCTGATTTTCCATTTATTAACCACAGTTTGAACACTGCTGACTGATATTATCAGTTCCTTGGATATCTTTTTGTATCCCTTTCCTGTTTTATACAGTTCAACTACCTTTTCCCGTAGATCCGTTGACCATTCTTTTGCTTTCCTCATGACTCACAATCCAGAAAAATCAGTGGCTGGATGAAAGATGGAGGAGTTTGTCTGGATCCCAGACACTCAGCTTTTATGCACACACACTGATTACAAGCAAACAGGTCACAGGTGAGGATGTTACTGTACCCTTAGTAGCCATTCAAACCCATTTGTGTCAACTTTTGTGCATGTTACCAAATTCACCAGGGTATGTAAACTTTTGATCAGGGTCATTTGGCTGTTTTTGGTTGCCATTATGATTTAAAAATAGAAAACACAGTAGTTTGACAATAAATGGCTTCACCCAACCACTAACCATGAGTGGAAAAAAAAAGTTTTTGTGTTATCATTCAGATTCTCTGAAAAAAGGCCAAGAAAGCAAAAATTCTGCCGTATATAAACTTTTGAACACAACTGTAAATCCAAGTAACTACTAAAGCCATATTCACACAGTACGGATTCTTTGTAGGCTAACTCAGCTTTGATTTTTTATGAAATTTCTGCAAAAAAAAATCCACTGCATGAATCTCAGGTGGTCAACCAATCTATGTGTGCATTAACCCCACTGTGGAATCCAAAGCGTTTGAGCAGCTGTGGATCTCAAAAACTGTGTCAACTTTTATGCACACATATTTTTCAGAGTGTGTGATTGGAGTGTAAAATACCCCAGTGGTGTGCACAGTCTTGCAGGCCATGTTTATTTTTCCACTACCCTCTTTATGATCTCTATGCAATTATGAATGTTGATATCTGGGATTTCTAGAATAACAGATCGCTATGAATTAAAGGGATTGTCCACTTAAAAAATTACCTGTAAATGGGGCCAGGGTAGTCAAAAAAATAAATTGATACTCCCCTAGACGGGGCTCCCCAACAGTCCGCTTCTCCTCACTTCTGTGTTCTCATCCTGACATGCAGGAGGGGTTCTCACTGCTTAGTGAGTGCATATCGTTAAGTTGTGTCATCGCATGATTGATGGTTTCTCGGCTGCTGCGGGCTTTTGTCTGAGAAAAAGGGAAGCAGCCTTTTTGACTTTTCTTAAACACTATGAATGAATATAAGCAGAGAGAGCGGAAAAGATAATGTATATAGTAGTCTTGAAAAAAGCAGAAGAAAAAGCATCTATGTTTGGTGGTGTTACATAATCTTGTTTAACTTGAGGTCCGTGACTAATATGAGGTTAAGGTGCTTGTGACTCCCTTACGAGCTTATCAGTGCTTCTTGCTCCCATCTCTCTCTACACTCATCACAGCACGTTTTTCAATTCCGTTTTTTAGTGGTGTTCCCCTTCTCTACCTTAGCCATTTCCCTATTTGAGAAGTCTTCTACTCCTAAAATGCAGTTGTACTGGGGATTGCGTGTTGTGTTTATTTTATAGTTGTCTGAAGGATGCCAAGTAAAATCTCATTTTTTTCAGTTGCCGGCTTAGTTATTTTTCCAAATTACTTATTAATTAGATATAGCTATTGTTCTGCTGTGTGTACAGTGCTATCGTGTACAGAAAATTCCAGCAGTTCTTATTACCAAAGTTTCTGTATTGGCTTGAGACGCTAAAGGAAGAGTAATTTATTATCAAAGCATCATTGACTAATTTACCCTTGTAAAGCAAAGCAGAGAAGTTAGTGTTTTATAACTAGTCTCATTACCGATCTGACAAGCCATCTTCTCAGTCTGAAATGCACAGATATACATAAGGGCCACTTACCTCCAGACACACAGGAAGGATTTATAATCTCAGATGTGGTTCACATTAAACCAAGGCTCTAGTGCTGCAAAACATGTTAGAGGGTTTTTCCAAGGATTTTAAAAACCTCCCGCTCTGGTAAAATAGGAAATTAGCCCATTCTTACCTCTTTGATCACCACCATTCCAGCATTGTCAGAGCTCTAGTGTCCCACCGGTCCCTTATCGATCATATCGCCTCTATGGATCATATAATGTTGCAACCAATCTCTGACCTCAGCAGTCACATGCCTGTATGTACAGCATGTGACCACAGAGGTCATACTTATGCCTCACCTGATTTTTTTTTTTTAACCTTTAATAAGTGATGTGAGTAAAGCATTTGTACCTTGTATCTACTTTGGGAGTGCACATGGTACAGTGTGTTAACTGCTATTGTCAATTTCTTTATGTGTTTAAACGCTCTATTGATACCTACAGTGCCTTAGAATTAATGATGCCTTAAAGTTGTAATAATGGAAATAAATTACCTTGGAGTCTTATGCTAGATGTAGTTTTTAGTCTATAGAGTTTATTTAAAGGTGTTTTCTCACAACAAACATTAACTTTCAATATGTGGGGAACAGTAAAGGAACACTTTTTCTAAATACAGTGCTCTTTTGATAGAACCCTGGTCTGGAAGTAAGATAAATTGTATCTACTCTGAGTGTACATAAGTTTCTCTGTTTACCGTCCTTTTCTCCCTTCCTGATTAGATAGAGAGCAGGGATTAACGTTGCCATGGTCGGAGGGAGCAGATACTTTATCTCTAACAAGATTAGATTGTTTATAGATCAGCAATTGTTTTCACTTCTTGGAGCACTGTAGATTTGTTCACAAAGATTAATTCTCCTGCTCATATATTTTTAACACTTGGCTAGTTATAGAGGAGCTAAATATGCTAATCATTGCTGCATAATTACTCATAACCTGATGAGGCAGTGTTAATCTGAAGCCGCCTGTGGGTCTGTGAAACAGCATGGTTAGAAAACCCTTTTACTTTTAAAAAGCATATTTTACAAGATTCTTATACTTTTTAGGTTTTTGTCAGTTCCTGTACTGGCCAGTAGGAAGTATGTCTTATGTTTCTCTGATTACCTACCTACTAAAGAAAAGTGACCAGATTATAACTTTATGCTCTGGTATGTTCAGTGAAGTATCAGATCATCTCTGCATTTGCTAAGCAATGCACTTTAGATAGTGTCTAATTATTACTGAAGAATGATAACAATGGATCCGGTCATCTGAAGGTCATTTTTATGACTTGTTTTTTATTATAAAAAATCACTGAAATCAAACACCAAACTCTAAATCTAAAATCTACCTTTTATTAATTACCAATAAAAACACTAGCACAATAACACCACACAATTTATGCAGCAAAACCACTGCCAAAATAACGATAGATCTGAAAAGGTATATCTTTCCCTCAAAGGACCCTACACTATCCTATGGACACGTCAGGTAATCGTCCCGAAAAGGACGGCCCCACCTTTGGAGGCTCACCCTATTCTGTTACCTATTCTTTCCCTGACCGACTTCAAATCTAATTACTCTTTAGGACAGGTATATCAGATCATATATTCACAAATGAACAATAGTGCACCTCATGGGTAACTCTGCAAGCAAAGAGATGCACGTTATCACTACCATAGGAAATCATGCATAGGAGGTCATACAAATTGTTTATACATAAGACACCTCTCTTAGCATGCTGGGTCATTACCGGTTCAAAACCAGTATGTAATTAATCAAATCAGAACACATATATAATCAAAAAGACCATAATTTGTTGGAGAGAGATTTGATAACAGAAAAGCGTTACTGTCATATTTCCATATGACCTTATATACGCCTCCATTTCTCTCTTCCTGGAGGCATGGATGGACAGTGTCCTCATTGGGCTAGAAAGGGCCCACATAAACCTAGTCTGTTCACTCCTTAAAACAAAATTACGTCAGCTCTACTTAGAAATCTTGCCATTGACCTTTTTGTTCAAGATAGTCTCCTTATATTAAAGCTCTGCCTTGTACGGGCAAAATTGCGGACATTTACAGAGTATCTCTATTTCAGTTGCTTAAGCTTTTTCAGTTGTGAGGTATTTTTTCGTAGCTGCACCATTATTACACAGTGATGTTGGCTACTGCCTTTGGCTTTCACTCAGTAGGTGCAATTATCGGAATATGTTTTAGGGAGTCTGTAGATTCATTCAGCTTTTGATTTGGGCACTGGCTCCCATTGTTCAAGCCAAATTTTCAAAAGGTGGTGGTGTAATTATATTCATGCAGGCTAACCCTGGTAATCTGTAATAATGGAGCTCCTTCCTGCTCCTCAAGCTTCTCTCAATCAGAGAGAGAGGTGCCTGCCAAAAACAAACTATCCAGAGCACTGTGGGTAAATACCGATGTGCTCTGAGGCCAAACCATGATATATCGACCCAGTGCCGCCAAGTTGTATTGTTGGGGAATCCTATCCCGCCAAAAAATTTTGTTTGTTGAAGGATGTGGTGCAGGATACGTATACTTAAATGCATATTTAAAATAAAAAATTGAAAGCAAATAAACGATAACAAATGATCTGCCTTTAAACTATGTACCTTTTGTGACATCCTCATAGATTACTGTGTTTTGAGGGGTGTAGGGTCCTATTTTCAGCACAGAGTGCTATGTTTTTTGCCTCAAGCTTTATAAGAGAGGTATATCGTCAACCAGGGAAAAAATCATCCAGCTGGGTAAGATTCAGTTACAGTGGGGAAAAAAGTATTTAGTCAGCCACCAATTGTGCAAGTTCTCCGCTTAAAAAAAATGAGAGAGAGCTGTAATTGACATCATAGTTAGACCTCAATTATGAGAGACAAAATGAGAAAACAAATCCCGAAAATCACCTTGTATGATTTGGAAATAATTTATTTGCAAATTATGGTGGAAAATAAGTATTTGGTCAATAACAAAAGTTCATCTCAATACTTTGTTATATATCCTTTGTTGGCAATGATAGAGGTGAAACGTTTTCTGCAAGTCTTCACAAGGTTGGCACACACTGTTGCTGGTATGTTGGCCCATTCCTCCATGCAGATCTCCTCTAGAGCAGTGATGTTTTGGGACAGTTGCTGGTCAACACGGACTTTCAACGCCCTCCAAATGTTTTCTATGGGGTTGAGATCTGGAGACTGGCTAGGCCACTCCAGGACCTTGAAATGCTTCTTAAGAAGCCACTCCTTCATTGCCCTAGCAGTGTGCTTGGGATCCTTGTCATGCTGAAAGACCCAGCCACATTTCATCTTCAATGCCCTTGCTGATGGAAGGAGGTTTGCACTCAAAATCTCATGATACATGGCCCCATTCATTCTTTCATGTTCACGGATCAGTCGTCCTGCTTCCTTTGCAGAGAAATCCCCAAAGCATGATGTTTCCACCCCCATGCTTCACAGTAGGTATGGTGTTCTTTGGATGCAACTCAGCATCTCTCCTCCAAACACGGCGAGTTACTACCAAACAGTTCTACTTTGGTTTAATCTGGCCATGTGACATTCTCCCAATACTCTTCTGGGTCATCCAAATACCCTCTAGCGAACTTCAAACGGGCCCGGACATGTATTGGCTTAAGCAGGGGGACACGTCTGGCACTGCAGGATCTGAGTCCCTGGTGTCGTAGTGTGTTACTGATGGTAGCCTTTGTTACGTTGGTCCCAGCTCTCTGCAGGTCATTCACTAGGTCCCCCCATGTAATTCTGGGATTTTTGCTCACCGTTCTTGTGATTATTTTGACCCCACGGGGTGAGATCCTGCGTGGAGCCCGAGATCGAGGGTGATCATCAGTGGTCTTGTATAACTTCCAATTTCTAATTATTGCTCCCACAGTTGATTCAGACCAAGCTGCTTGCCTATTGCAGATTCAGTCTCCCCAGCCTGTTGCAGGGCTAAAACTTTGTTTCTGGTGTCCTTCGACAGCTCTTTGGTCTTCACCATAGTGGAGTTTGGAGTGTGACTGTTTGAGATTGTGGACAGTTGTCTTTTATACTGATAACAAGTTCAAACAGGTGCCATTACTACAGGTAATGAGTGGAGGACAGAGGAGCATCTTAAAGAAGTTGTTACAGGTCTGTGATAGCCAGAAATCTTGCTTGTTTGTAGTTGACAAAATACGTATTTTCCACCATAATTTGCCAATAAATTCTTTCCAAATCAGACAATGTGATTTTTGGATTTGTTTTCTCATTTTGTCTCTCATAGTTGAGGTCTACCTCTTTTTAAGTGGGAGAACTTGCACAATTGGTGGCTATGTCCTTTTTTTCCTACTGTACTTTATTTTCAGATATTCCATACAGAGAGTAGCACAAACATGTCATGCTTATGCATTTCAGACTAAAGAAAAGTCTTTTTCTTTAGTCTGAAACGCTTGACATATGTTTGTGCTACCCTCTGTATGGATTATCTGAAAATAAAGTAACTGGATCTTACCCGCTACACTATTTTTTTCCTGGTTGAAGATGATATACTTAATCTAGGCTGGGACAGCCGACAGTGACTGTCGCACGGTGGAGTTACGCTTGGTTCCCTACATCAAAGCTGAAATTTCAGGGTGAGCTTTCCAACCTTCCTTGTTTTTTAAAAAAAAAGGTACTACCTTTCATCGTTACTCGGCCTTCTTTACAGAACAGAGTGTTAGCCTTATGTAAGGATCAGTGGTTAGTACAAAGTCAACTAGATACATACAAATGTATATCAACAATAACTCCCTTACTGAAAGTTCCCTTTAATGAATAATAAGTAAAAATGTTTTAAGGCTTCTCTAAATGAGCAGTCTAAATGTGTATATGGTTACACCTGACAGTATTGTTAGTGTTATTTTTTCCATTGGCTTTTCTGAACTACTTTGAGAGCTTTTTATTTTTACCTGCAGTTTATTCTCTTACAAGGTTGTGGGTTTTTGTTTATTTTCTTTTGTATTTACCAGCTGTGTATATAATATCTGAGTATATGTAGTAGATGGACTTCAGGCTCCAGTTTTACCAGCGAGCTACTGGTCACACAATTAATCTTTTGTCTTCTGTATGATTTACCTGATATGTCAAGATAAATTATCTGCACCGAACAGTCAGTAGGTTTTTATTTTAGCTGCGACCAGCTGTGTTACCTTATTTGCACTTTACAAAAGGGCAGATGAGGAAAAGCAACTATGGGCTCCTGAAACTTTGACTTCATCTTAAGAAATAAAGGGGAAAAAGGCTTGAAAGGCATCAAGTGTATGCAAGCATGCCTTAAAGGTTACACACACCTAATGCTTTTTATGATAAAGATCATTTTTGTAATACAGTAGGTATTTATTGAAAATGTTGAACGGTTTGGGTTCTGCAGTATCTATATATCTGTGCATAAAAGGCTGCAGAATCCTGTTTACCATAGAATTGATGGAAATCTCTGTTGTCTGTTTTCGGTCTCCAGTGAATCCTGCCTTTTTATGAGCGAGCAGCAGTGCTACATTATGATCAAATCAAAGTTGGTCAACTTTTACATGATCATTATTTTCGCTAAAATTGAAAATTTATTTTAAAAATAAAATAATGAAGACCGCCCCCCCCCCCACCCTGGGTATCCATAGCATTTATCGCAGACATAGAAACCTTATTGCAAATTTTATACGAGGCAAATAATGACTTTCTCTTCTGTTTCCTCAACCTATTTTACAGCAGTTGTGCATCTTTCTGCAGCCCACTAACTACAGCTCTGGAAAAAATTAAGAGACCACTGCACACTTTACTAAAACTCAGCCTCTCTACATGTCTGACAGCCATTCTATACCAGTGTCAGTTGAATTCCAACCAAAGTACACCTCATTCTTCTTAATGTGCTTCTGATTAGGTGATCACCTGAACCAAATCTTATTTAATGAAGGGAAGTATAAAAAACATTGCTGTGGTCTTCACAATCCTCTTGCAATAGGACAAGCTGCATGGCAAAACAAGTGCTAGGAATGGGCCAAAAGGAATGTGAATGAAAAAATCATGGTTATTCCACCAAATATTGATTTCTGAACTCTTCCTGACTTAAAACATTAGTCTTATTGTTTCTAAAGAAATATGAACTTGTTTTCTTTGCATTATTTGAGATCTGACAGCACTGCTTCTTTTTTATTATTTTGAAGATTTCTCATTTACTGCAAATAAATAAAAAAAAATTTGCTTTCAATTTTGGACACATGTTGCCGGTACTTTATATAATAAAGTAGCAATGTACATTTTTCTCAAAAGTACATACCATTGAAGAGAAAAATCAGAGAAATTTTTTCCAGAGCTGTATACAGTGCATCTGAACCCTACATTTTGACGAATATGCTTATAAAAGGTCCCAACATATAAGTCTCTCCTACACATAGGGCTCCACAAAGGCCGAAAGAGGATCCTTTTGACTTCCAATGGACTAGAATAAGTTGGCATATCTTTTTCCTTTTTCTTCTACTACAAATAAATTGCAGCAGACTGCGCTTTCAAATCTAGGCCGCCAGAAAAATAAAACATTCCACCTGTATAAACGAAAAGTATGCCAGCTCACCGTCACATGTTCCACCTGGATGCACGATAGTTTTCTGAACAACAGTCCTCTGGTAACCATAACTCATAACGAAGAGGAAGTCCAGCTCAAGACAGGTTGGTATAAAAGTTTTATCGAAAAGATAGCCTTTATTTTCCAAATGCATTATAAACAGAGTCGACATAACCATGATGTAGTTGTTGTAAGAAAGCGCTAACGCGTTTCGGAAAATTATTCCTTAATCATAGCGATTAAGGAATAATATAACGAAACGCGTAACCGCTTTCATACTACAACTACATCATGGTTATGTCGACTCTGTTTTAATGCATTTGGAATAAAGGCTATCTTCATATTTTCTACCTACCTGGTCTTGAGCTGGACTTCCTCTTTATTCCACCTAGTAGACTTTTTTTTCAACATCGTATAGCTGACTTATGTCACAATGGTTGGCTCAGATGCAATTAGTTTTTACATAAGTTACATGGTGGTTATAAGCAAGTGTTTATATCCATACTAAAGTAAATAACTTCATAACTGTTTATTGAACGGAGTGCCGTCCAGCAAGTTTGGTATAAAGATTTGTTTTTTTGGACTCGCACAGTAGCAGAGCTGCCAACTTCTGTTTTCAACATGTTGTTATTTAAACAAGCTGAAGCATCATTTTAACAGTATGGTTTTAATGATACTGTGCAAGAAGAACTTGTTTAGCATAGCTCTTGTGTACAGTATTCTGCAAAAGTGTGCGTCTTATGTCAAGCAACATATTCTATTGATTAAGATCATAAAAACCTCTACTGAGAACAAGCAAAATTGTACCTTTTAACATTTTTCAGCTTGTAAATACTTTATTATTGTCACTTCTTCCTCAACATAGCTACTCTCAATGATTTGGTTTGCACAGCAGCTTCATATTCTGAGGTCTTATATGTGGCTTAAATGCAATCTTTACCTTTAATTTTTTTTTTGTTTTTTTTTTACAGATGCAATAACTCATTTAACAGTATCCATTCAAATGAGTTGCTTGTTTATGTAATGCAGGACAGGCCATAGTCCTCCAGAGTGAGATATGCACTTTGAAACTGCTCCCCACTTTGGCCATGAGATAAAGATCTTAGACATGGGATCACTCTCTATTAAATCAGAATCCAGCCTCAGGTTATTTCGAATTGAGTTTTCTAAACTGGAGAACCCCTTTGAAAAAGACCTATCGCTAACATTTTTCAGCAAACAAATTGTATGGTAGTGACACAAAATAAATAAATTAAAAAAACACTTTTACATGTCATGCTCATTTGACGGAAATGATCCGACTCTTCCTTGCAAATTCCAATTGGCATCTTCACATGAAGTCCCTGACAGGGACTGGCATTGCAACGTTGGCACAAATTGGTAACCCACGCTTAGTACCAGAGAAGTCTCTGCTATACACTACATTTAAATAGTGCTGCAGACTGTTTTAGCCCCTTGCAAATATTCTACAACCCCACATGGCTATAATCACTCTGCTATGATTTGTGGTCGGTGGGGCAAGAGTAAAACTATGTGCCTTACCTATAGAAGCTGGAAGGCTGTAAACTCCAAGCTGTAGCTAAAGCTCTGGTTATTATGGGCGACTTTAACCACCCAGTCATAAATTGGGAACCTGAAACCTGTAGCTCTCACAAAGGAAACAGGTTTTTGTCAATAACTAAAGATAATTACCATTGACAAATGGTGCAGGAACCGACTAGAGGAAAGGCCCTACTAGACTTAATATTGGCTAATACACCTGACAGAGTAACAAAGGTTCAGATTGAGGTGCACCTAGGGAATAGTGACCATAATATAATAAACTTCAATTTATCCTTCAATAGAGCTTTTTGTCATGGAGCCACAAAAACACTGAATTTGAGAGGCTAATTTTATCATGCTTAGAGAGGCCCTAAACCATATTGACTGGGACAAGATGTTTAAAAATAGCATAACAAAAAATAAATGGGAGATCTTTAAAAACATCTTAGGTGCCCACTGCGAGAGGTACATACCATATGGTAAAAAAATTATTAGAAACAGGAAAATGTGGATGAACAGGGATTTAAAGGAGGCAATAAAAAACATACTACTAAAACAGGAGGGCAGTGAAGATGCACTAAAAAGCTATAAGGAAATGATTAAGGCAGCAAAGCTTTAGACAGAAAGACGTATTGCCATAGAAAGTAAAAGTAACCCCAAAATATTTTTTAACTATATAAATAATAAAAAGGTTAAAAAAGAAAATATTGGGAGAGTACTGAGGGAGAGACTGTAGAGGGTGATGAGAAAAAAGCAAACCTATTAAACAATTTCTTTTCCACTGTATTTACGAAGGATGTCTAACCCAGGAAGAAGTGCAGCTCCGCCTTAGGAAGCTTAAAATAGACAAATCACCTGGCCCTGACAGTATACACCTGCGTGTCCTAAGGGAGTTAAGTAATGTGATAGATAGGCCCCTATTCTTAATATTTATGAACTGTATAATAACGGGTTATGTCCCAAAGGATTGGCGCATAGCAAATGTGGTGCCAATATTCAAAAAGGGGTCAAAAAGTGATCCAGGAAACAATAGGCCAGTAAGCTTAACCTCTGTTGTGGGTAAAATGTTTGAAGGTTTTCTAAGAGATGCTATCCTGGAGTATCTCACTGAAAATAAATGTATAACGCCGTTCCAGCATGGGTTTATGAAGTATCGGTCCTGTCAAAACTAATCTCACCAGCTTCTATGAGAAAGTTAGTTCCAGACTGGATCGGGGTGAGGCACTGGATGTCATATATTTAGATTTTGCTAAAGCATTTGATACTGTTCCACGTAAAAGGTTGGTAAGTAAAATGAGAATGCTTGGACTGAGGGAAAATGTGTGCAAGTGGGTAAGCAACTAGCTCACTAATGGACAACAAAGGGTAGTAATTAACGGTACATACTCAGACTGGATCCCTGTTACTAGTGGGGTACCACAGGGCTCAGTATTGGGCCCTATTCTCTTTAACATCTTCATTAATTATGTTACACAGGGATTGCACAGTAGAATATCGATCTTTGCAGATGATACTAAGCTCTGTAAAGTAATCCACATAATAGAGGATAATGTGTTATTACAAAGGGATCTGGATAGGTTGGAGGCCTGGGCAGAGAAGTGGCAGATGAGGTTTAACACTGATAAATGCAAGGTTATGCACATGGGGAGGAAAAATCCATTACATGACTACATGTTAAATGGAAAAAAACCTGGGTAAAAGTGACATGGAGAAGGACTCTGGAATCCTGGTCGACAGTAAACTTAACTGTAGCAGCCAGTGTCAGGCAGCAGCAGCCAAGGAAAATAGGATCATGGGTTGCATTAAAAGGGGCATAGATGCACATGATGGGAACATTATATTCTCCCATTATACAAGTCACTGGTTAGACCACACATGTGTACAGTTTTGAGCACCAGTGCACAGGAAAGACATTGTAGAGCTTGAACAGGTACAAAGGCGGGCAACAAAAATAATAAAAGGACTGGGTGGACTGCAATACCCAGAAAGATTAGCAAGGTTAGGGTTATTTAGTTTAGAGAAAAGACGGCTTCGGAGGGGACATAATAAATATGTTTAAATATTTTAAGGGCCAATATTGAGAGCTCGCTAAAGATTTATTTATACCCAGGACTGAATCAAGAACAAGGGGGCATCCTCTATGTCTTGAGGAACAAAAGTTTCTACATAAACATAGAAAGGGATTCTTTACTGTTAAAGCGGCGAGACTGTGGAACTCTCTGCCAGAGGAAATTGTCATGATGAATTCACTAACAGAGGTCAAGAAGGCCTTGGTTGCATTTCTGGAGCGTGATACTATAACAAGTTATAGTGACTAGGATTCTGGAGAAGGGTCTAGATACTTTTCTAGATGTAATGTAACAAGTTATAGTAACTAGGATTCTGGAGAGGGGTCGTTGATCCAGGGATTTATTCTGATTGCCAGATTGGAGTCAGGAAGGAATTTTTTCCCTAACATGAGGACAATTGGCTTCTACCTCATGGGGTTTTTTGCCTTCCTCTGGATCAACACTTTAGCAACACTTTAGCAAAATGGGCTGAACTGGATGGAAGTATGTCTTTTTTCGGCCTAACAACCTATGTAACTGCATGAGGTTCTCAGTTGTGGAGCAAGGTTACAATGGCAATGTGTAATAGCCCCAGTACTTGAGAATCTGATGCCATTTACATTATTATTTATTTTTAATTGCCATGAGATCCTGCACAACTAATGACGCTCCTTCTAATAAGAGGCTCTGACTGCAGATCATGTAGACCTGGAATCCAAGGGCATGGCCTATGTGGACACGAGTGGCTAAATTTCCAATCTCAGGAGGGCTCTGTCATGTTCTGCTAACAAAATGTTAGTTATACTCAACGTCTTTCTACTGTGTTCTACTGTATGTTCAATGATGATAGGTTCTTTTTAACTCTTTCCCATCCAGCACCATAAATTTACATGCAGTGGCATGAAGGGATTATGGCGCGTGCTCACATCAAAACTGCAAGATTTTTTTGGTCGTTTTCTGACCCTAAAAAGTCGGAATAAAGAGTGATTAAAAATATGCATGTATCGCAGAATGCTACCAAAAAACCTGCGCTTTAGTCGCCAAAAAATGAGCCCTCACTCAAGTCCATCAATTGGGAAAAAAAAGGATTGCAGCAAATGGTGCTGTAGAGCAAACTTAAAAAATAGAAGATTTTACTAAAACATATTAAAAACTTCTGAAAGATGGTGGAGTTTTTTTTCCAATACACTATATGGCATCATTAGAAGTACATCTTATTCCACAAAAAAAAGCCTTCATACAACTATGTAGATAGAGAAAAAAATGTATGGCTCTCAGAGGCTGGAAAAAACAGAAAATTGCTGCGTCATTCAAGGGGTTGTCTCGCTACAAAGATTTGCTTTCAACATGTAGGGAGCACTAAATAAAGATGTCTTACAAATATATTGCATTGTTCATTTTTAAGGAGCTACAAATGATTTTATCACCACTGGTGCGCTCTCGGGTTCCCGACCTGTGTACTTCTCCACCCCCCCCCCCCCCCCCCCGCCCCCCCTGCTGTTTGATCTATCTTATAGCAGGGAGTGACGTCATCACACAGGTACAGCAGCACAGAACTCCAGACAGAGAGCTTGTTTGTTATCTGATCTTTCAGACAAAAGCCAGTAATTACTGCTGTTTACTTAAACTCAGAAGCTTCCCTGGTCCTGACAGCATGAGATTTATCTAATTAGCAGAGGTCTGAATACATGGAGCTCATATGCTAATTACAGACAGCTTGACCAGGAAGTGACAGAGCAAAGCAGCACTATTTCATCCTATGAAACTTTGAGAGGAGACAACCCCTTAAAGGGGTTAAAACATCACTGTATGACTGACTGTTCTGCCTCTATAGGGAGCTCAGGAGCATACTGCTTCTATATTGAGTTTAGTGTATAAAACATCATTCAGTAAGCCACTAAGCTTTCTCTAATGGTGGCTGCATCCAGACATATGTTTTGGATCTCTGTCTGTGCAGTATTCTGAATGTAACATGATGTGGTTAATAAGTGCTACAAGTGAGGTAAATTATTTACCTTATGATTTAACCTCTTTATGGAAGCCAATGCAAGAGTGTCGTTTCCCTTTAAATCAGGCATCCTCAAACGGCGGCCCTCCAGCTGTTGGGAAACTACAACTCCCATCATTCTCACTGTTATAGATTATAAAAATGCATGATGGAAATTGTAGTTTCCCAACAGCTGGAGGGCCGCAGTTTGAGGATGCCTGCTTTAAATGATGATAAACTGGAAACATAACATTTGGCTTAAACAAACATTTGTGCATTCTTTCAACATCCCCTTTGTCAGGAGCTACACCATCCTAACATTTGTGGTTTCTCATACACTTTCCACTTCCTTGTAGTTTTGTCGATTGGTCATTCTAAATAGCATTTTTGAGATCTACCCAATTATGTTCAATGAACTGGTTCACGGTTGACTTTGAAGTGTATTTGGAATCATTTTGTAATTGTTGTATCTGTTTTTTTCAGGCTTAGTTTGTTCATTGACTGTGAAACAGGTTTCTGGAATCTATTGATATTCCGTAAGCTCCATTCGCACAATGTTTCCTGGTCACTGGCTGCCCCAAAACTTCAGACCCCAAGAGCGCTAAACCCCAGGTTTTATCAGTCAGTAATATCAGACTTTATCTCTTGTGAACAGATACTAGGTGAGATTTTTTCTGAAGACAATTGACCAGCAGATTTCACAAGTAGTGGTGCACAGTAGACTAATGTATCACCACATTACTGGCTTCTAAAAGCCCATGCAGGTCCTTGCAAGCAGGGTTTCAGATGGTGGCCAAATTGGGACCTTGATATTGCAAGTAGGAACAGGAATTTACAGTCACGTATTCATCTGCAACCAGTCTTGATACTGATTTTCCATGGCTATAGATTGAATAAAAAAAAACTTTTCCCTGTATATCTGCTAGACCTGCCTATGTCACAACAGAAGTTTAGTATGCAGTGCAGAGGAAAGTACTCATAGGTGCATACATACAGCATAGTACAATGATTCATAGCTAATGCATCTGAATAAGTCAGCTTATTTTATTGGTGGAGAATTGCATTATGACCTGCAATATTACCTAGAATTATTCTTGGGACTGATCTCTTTAAAGGCAGAGAACTGGGGGGTTGCTTATTTCTTGCTAATGTCCTGTATGCAATGAGCAAAGCTAGGCGTGTTGCCTTATAGTTCATACTGGAAGGTTCAGGGAACTATTCCACAAATTTACATTAAGTAATTGCTAATTGTGCAGTTCTCTAATCCTGTTAGAAGCTAAATAATACAATTTATCACATGCATATAAAATGTAATATTTATGTATTATGTCATCTATAATACCACTGCACTCCACCATAATATAATATAATATAATGATAATCTAGATGACGGAGAAAATATGCAAGGTATAGTAACTCCATCTGTATCACAGTGAAAAACAAAATACAAATCAGCCTTACTACCGTGTTTCCCCGATAGTAAGACAGCGTCTTACATTCTTTTTACCCCCAAAAGTCCCAGTATGTCTTACTTTCGGGGTATGTCTTATATAGGGCAGGTATAGGGCCAGCTGTAGACAGGTATAGGGTCGGCTGTAGGCAGGTATAGGGTCGGCTGTAGGCAGGTATAGGGCCAGCTGTAGGCAGGTATACGGGCGGCTGTAGACAGGTATAGGGACAGCTGTAGACAGGTATAGGGCCAGCTGTAGGCAGGTATAGGGCCAGCTGTAGGCAGGTATAGTGGCCAGCTGTAGGGCAGGTATAGGGCCAGCTGTAGGCAGGTATAGGGCCAGCTGTAGACAGGTATAGGGCCAGCTGTAGGCAGGTATAGGGTCGGCTGTAGACAGGTATAGGGCCAGCTGTAGGCAGGTATAGGGTCGGCTGTAGACAGGTATAGGGCCAGCTGTAGACAGGTATAGGGCCAGCTGTAGGCAGGTATAGGGCCAGCTGTAGGCAGGTATAGGGCCAGCTGTAGGCAGGTATAGGGCCAGCTGTAGGCAGGTATAGGGCCAGCTGTAGACAGGTATAGGGCCAGCTGTAGGCAGGTATAGGGCCAGCTGTAGGCAGAAAAACACTTACTTTGCTCCCCGCTGCTCCGTCTCCCGCGCTGCCTCCTCGCTGCTCCGGCCTCCCGCGCGCTCTTCCCGGCACAGGCAGTGACGTCATCAGGCCGCGCACGTCTTACTTTCGGGGTACGTCTTACATTAGGCGACCTCCCTAAGACACCGCTACGTCGTACTATCGGGGGTGTCTTACTATCGGGGAAACACGGTATTAAAAATTACAACTAAAAAACAGATAAAATAGGCATTTTTAAAACAAGGAATAGATTAGCAGCAAGTGAATAGTCGGCTCTTGAAGTTAATGTAATAGAAGAAAAAAGGGGGGTAAGTGTAAGGATCTGAACAATGTTGGCAATAACTTCATTGTGGTGGCAAGATGACTGGGCTATAGAAGCTCCAAAATGGCAAGTCTTGTGGGACGTTCGTGTGTTTTTTAATACCTACTGTGGTGGTCCAAGGACAGACTGCTGGTGGATGGGCACCCATAAACCTCAGTCCCACAGGATAACTACTAGTGCATAAATTGCTAAAAATGGGTTGGCTGGTGTACTGAAAAGAAACAAAAAAATAGCATCTTGGATGGCTTGCCTGAGTCTTCATTCATTTCCATGTGATGTTTTATATGCAAATTTGTGCTTTTCTTGTGCTGTATGTAGCATCCCTCTTGTGCAGCCAAGTAGCAGCATTTCCTATTTGAAAGCAGTTTAACTTTCCCCATAAAACTACAGGCGCCAGGATCCTTGTCTGTATTTCTCCCTACCCACATCAGTCTCCGTTCACGCCCCTTGGTTTCTCCGTGTGTTAGTCTTTCCCACTGTTCCTACTGTATGAGTCTTCTCTCCATATTTTCTGTGACTACTGTATTATCTGTACTGGTCAACAGAAATGCTCTATGCATAAAAACAACAACCCACTCCCTTCCCTGATCAATCCCAGCACAGATGACCAACATGTAAACCATAGTGTCAACATTTTCTTTTCCCAGATTTCCCTTCCACCTTCTGTATCAGTAAAGGAACAAGCCTATATAGTGAACTGTAAAGCCATGTTCACACGGCTTAAAATGGGCCGTATTTCGGTCCGTAATTACGTGCCAAAGTGCGCAAATTACGGGCTGAAAATGGCCTAGTCATTACGGTAATCCACAGTTCTCATAGAGAACTATGGATTACGTCTCCTTTCCCTGCTCGGCGAATCCGCCGGGCGGCGAGATAAGTGACATGTGAATTACCAGCGGCATATACGCGCCGCTGGTAATGCAAGTCAATGGGCCGGCGAAGTGCCGGCCCCCCGCTCACTCCCCCGCTCCCGCCCTCGTCCACACGGTGTAATTGCGGGGCATAATTACGTCCCGCAGTTAAGCCGTGTGAACATAGCCTAAGGGTGTAGAAAAAGTCAGTAAATTTTCAGTTTCTTGTATAACACCATGTCTGAAGAAGGGAGCTAGTACTCTTGAAAGCTTACCATCAAATATATTCAGTTAGCCTCTAAAAGTTATCAACATTATACTAATAGAAATCATGTGGAAGACTTGACCAGCACATCGGTTAAAATTTTCACCTTATTGATTTATCCATAGATAAAGAAATATCCAAGCACAGTGTTCATATGATCCCATAAGAAAGACATGCCGCTGAACATGTTAGCTGCTTACGAGTTTGAAAGCTTGATTTGTTCGTTTTTTTAGTTGTCTGCTTACTTGTCTCTTAAACTTCATTTTGTTTTATGTTCGGAGACATTTCAGGGTTTTCAACATAGAATTTCATAGACTTTTGGTTTCAACTTACAATGGTCATTTCTAAACAAATTAATAATGCATGTTGAGGGACTGATGTATATAGAGTACAGTATGATGGTTATATTTTAAAGGGCAGTATTATAGTAGTTCTATTCTTGTGTGTATATATAGGGCGGTATTATAGTAACTTATAGTCTTGCATTTAGAGGGCAGTATTATAATACAGTAGTTATATTCTTGTGTGTGTGTGTATATATAGGGCAGTATTATAGTAGTTATAGTATTGCATATAGATGGAGGGCATTATTATAGTTGTGTTATTCACGTACATAAGGGGCCCTAATATAATATCTTGGACATAGAAGGCAGTAATATAGTACAGTAGTTTAGAATATACCGTAATATCTGTTATACAGTTATTTAAATTTGCCAACTAAAACTTGTTTACGTGCCTTGGTAATTATTGTTATTTAATTATAATGGGGCACTGGCCAATAATATAGGGGGTTTCCGTAAATAATTATGAGAAGTTCTAGATATAAAGTTATCATCTTGATCTTTACCAGTTTCCCTTAACTTATATTTTTTTAAATTTCAGATTGTGGAAGATATTTATTTATTTGCTTATTAATAAGATTCTAACTCAGCCTTTCATGAAATCACTGTTTCACAGCACCACAGCCAGCTTCAGGCTCACACTTTCTGGTTACCCTTTTATTGTTTCTGTAGCAGTGATTGGCATAACAACTCTGCTATTCCTGTTAGTCACATGACTACTGGAGATTTTTAATCTCTTGTGCATAAATCTACAGAGTTCTGAAGTTTAAAACTTGTCATTATCTTAGATAAACAAGCTCCTGTGCTCGAGATGAGATTGAGCAGGAAGTGTCTGATCATGGTTGAGCAGCAGCTTAGAGCAATCAGAGTGGAAAGAGATGGTCAGTAACCAAAAGAAACTAGTGTGCACTAGCAGTAGATAAACCTGAACAAAGCCAAATCAGACAGTGATTTATTTAGTAATAGTCTACATTTACCTTTCACTTCATATTAAAAGCTAATTATTTTAGTAAGAAAACCCTTTTAACTGGATGAGCTGCACAGCATATATTCTTCAAACGCTGTGAGCTGGAGCTGGTAACACCCACTAGCTACACTTTATTAGGGTATCTTCTAAATTCCTTTTGCCTTTATCGCATGGAAGTATATTAAGAGGGATATGTCACATAAAGCGTCAGCATAAATATGTATGTAATATAAATATATAGACAGAAATGTGTGATCTCTGGGGGTCCCACTAATCACCTGAGTAGGGGTCCATATTCCTGCTCAGTGCTTGATTATAGCAAGGGGGGACTCTGGAGCTGTGGACCCGCATTCACAGTACCACTTGTTTCATTTCTGTGTGGCTGCTGAAATGCATTGAGCGTGGTGCTGATTCTGCTAGAATCAGACATTGGGTTTACATTTGCTTTGAATATTATTTCAGATTTGGAAATAACTTATTTTTTGTGTGTTTTATTTTTGTTCACAGTTTGCCAAGACGAGCAAAGGCTTTATATGCATGCAAAGCAGAGCACGACTCCGAGCTTTCCTTTACAGCTGGCACGGTGTTTGAAAACGGTAAGTTATTGCTTGTTTTATCCAGACTACTTACGCCACACCAATATCCTATTCTAATACGTTCTTGTTTTTAGCATTCCTCAATCACTTCTATTCAGATATTAACTTGTGGCAAAATTTACTGCAAATTACACTTTGTTTTCTTACATTTCATAACTTTAAATGTGAATTATTTCAGCTGTTACATTAATTTCCCCAAAATGTTAATGTTAAATTTGGCACCTGTTGTCAAATAAAAAAAAAAAAAGTCATATTGAATTATTGTAATGGTATGAAGTACCACTGCATCAAAAACAATTTTTTTAAGTTTATATTTTATTTTTATTTTTTTTTATAAAGTCAGTCTTTCTCTTTTCTTGTGCCATAATTTTTCTCTATACCAAATTGGAATTACTTCTTTTTAGACGAAAACAAAATCTTTCTAACCGGTACTTTGCATATACAGTGTGGTGAATTCTGTAGTTTTACTCTGGTGTGGCCTATACAGCTGAAAGCAAGATGCTAAACCATTTACTGTGGCTGTTATGCAGTAATATTTACATAAGCCAATATTTTCAATGTTTGGTCATAGGGGCATATCTATTTTTAATGGACATTTTACAAGTGACATTTTATTAGTATTCCTAATCATTTTTATTGTGCTTGGGAAATCTCCTAACCTTCAGGATGGGAGACAGAAATAAACCAGCTGCGCAAAATGGAGAGGTAGCCAGGCCTGTGCGTAACTCTTTGTTCTGTTCCATTGGATTTCTAAGTACAGCTACACAAATGTGCTCGACTAAACTTCACATAGAAATTAACAGAGCATGCCATGCATATACAGCCACCTCTCCATTGCTTCAGCGGAAGTTCTCAAAATAGGTGCAAGTCCCAGAGTTGTACAGGCATTTTGCATATCCTTCCAAAATATGGCATAAATGTTTGAGATTGGAATCCCCCTTTTTTCTCACTAGAGTGATTAGCTTTCAACATGTAGGATAGGTAAATGAAGACTTTTACTAAATACATTGCTCTGTAGCTTTGGTTACTTGAAGATTAAAGGAGACTTGTATGATTGGGTTTTTCACCCTTTCTGGCGTAAAATGCGCCAAAGTGAGCAGGCCACGATGTTTAATGCACCAAACGAATGTGTTAGGCGCATTGTTCGTAAGACTCAACACTTTTTAATGCGCCTAACGTGAGGGGGCGATCTGGGGGGCTTTCGCACCACACTCTTAATATTAGATACATATATGAATGTGGTTCGGCAAAACTAGGTGCATTACTGCTCGAACAGGTAGACCTATTTTAATGTGGTCTACCTGAGCCTGAGGAGTCGAAGTGAAGCTAGATTTGCTGTTAGGGAAAAAAGTCCAATATTTTTCAACCTACATTAGTACATTAATAAAAAGTAATTTCTGATAATTATCAAACTATAGAAAATGTAATCATTTAAATTTAAATTTAATAAAAAGTTCTCATATTAAATTAATACAAAAATATATAATATCCCAAAAATATAAAAATATCTCCTCAAAGATATATTTAAAATTAATAGAATCTAAAGCTAATTTTACATTAAATTACCTACTGACGTTCAGATTTTTTAATTTTTACTACATTAAATTTTAAATTTATTTTTGCTGCTCTCACCCTCTTTCTACATATAGCAACAGCTAGCACACCACAGGTCTTGCTAGGACCTGTGGTCCATCAAGCAAGATCAGTACCATAGTTTCTATTCACTGACATGCTATTCTAATGACTTTTCTTTTATTTCAAGCCTAACTATAGCCTTTATACATATTTGGCGCATTACTTATGCGCCTAAGTTCCATAATGCGCCAAACACACAGGCGAGGTGCAATGAATTTTAGACACAATTTATGAACGCACAAAAACCACTTTCATACATTCAGGCGCATTATACACTGGAAAATAGATGTGAAAATGCACTTCGATCCGCCTAATTCCACACATTTCTCCCTAAATCTCATGCACTTATGTCACTGTAACACTAAGCTAGCTATAGAGCTAAATATGCTAATCACTGTCATAGAACCACCCACAGCCTGACCAGGCAGTTTGAGTCTGAAGCTGCCTGTGAATCTGTAAAACACCTTGGTGAGACAACCCCTTTAAGCATTACTATGACATTAGTCCATTATTTCCTTCAGAACTGTAAGACATTGCGTGTTTGAGTTTTTCAGAACCTCTTGGTACACTTCTGCAAATGTTGTGCATGAAAAGTTTAAAAAGCTTGTGGTTTTGCTAAACATAAACCCCTTGTGGTTCTGGGTATCTGCCTTTTGATAGCTGAAAGAGAAAATTTCTTTATTTTCTTCCTGATTTTATAAGGCAAGTTCTAAGAAGGGACACTGTTGTCAATAATGATTTTGTATTTGGTAATGTTGGCACCTGGGTTGTGCAATCTGAGCCATTGCTTCAGGCACATCAACTGCTCGTGGTAAAGGTGATGCCACAGATAAGCTGGTATCAAAGACTTGCCATGGCCATGAATCTTAACATTCTTTGTGTAATAGGTTTAAAAAGGGGAAAAGTCTCTCCTTGAGGAGAGGGACCAATAAATTGGTCGGTGTGAGGGTTTACTTGCCATTCAGACCTCACTGACTGTTTTGCATAAAGCAATGGCTTATGGGAAAAGAGTGTAATAGGTTTATTCAGACATTGTAAAGCACTGTTAATAGATTACTTTGTGCATGCTGGTATTCAATAAAAACTTTATGGTGGCATTTTGTTTTTACTGCCATTTGGACAACATACAATGTATTATTTTTGCACTATGTTGGTACTCTATAGCCTCATTTTTTTAGACAGTGGTATGTAAATATAATTTGACCAGTATATAGCTGTATTATTTTGGCACCACACAGAATGGGATTTAAAAGTAGGGATTATATGTTATTTGCTATGTGTTTGACTGTAAATCATAAGTGGAGAGCATTATACTGTACAACTTATATTTAATAAATATCATTAACTACATTTCTTCCATGTTAGGGAATAATTCAGGTCTGAATTTAAAGAAAAATTCTAATTTAAAATTTATATTTTTATCCTTGACATTTGTTTCCAATATGAACAGTAATTGTTTTAAGTTTGGGGACAATCTTCAATACGTTTTAAACTATAGGGTGCCCTTTTCTGCTTCAAAACTGTGATGGTTATTAACAAAGCAGAACACATCATATTTTTATTGTATTTCTTTGATTAGGAGTGCCCTATCATAGTCTTCTCTTCCTAGCTTCCCAGTGCTGCTGTTGTGCTTTGTATTATTGCTCAGTGCATTAAAGAGATAATTACGCCGAAAAAAGAAAAGGCCACCATTCGTACAAGTGTCTAATTTCCTCTGCCTGTGTAATTACATATGTAGTCTTGCACAACGTGCTAAGCACTTCTCCACAGATGATGATGATCTGTATTTTCTTTTATTTTGCTTGCATTTATCGGTGGGACTAATTTTGTGTTCTGTGAACATATATTTGTATATTTATAAGGAGAAAAACTGCTGAAAAACCCAGAAATATAGAACATTAAAGATAGTTCAAAAACTTTCAAGCACCAGAGTACATATATGTTTCATTGTGATATAATTCTGATTGTCATTAAATGTTGATTATGTACTAATTGCGGGTTTGAAGGTCGTACAAAGAATTTACAGTTCTCCCATCTAAAGTCCAATCTGAATCCAAAATCTGCTGTCAACCTTATAACCCACCATTTTTTGACTCTTAATATTGTAGTAAAAGATAGTCAAAGGAGGCCTTATCTCATAAACTTTAGTGTAAACACCTTATTTATTCGTTAGACAAACTGTTTCCATTTGTTTGTAAACCAGAGTATTTAAACAGTAACTATCGTGTTGGTTAACTTTTCAGACCAATTAGGTGTGTATAAAGTCCCACGAAAATGTTTACTTACTAAATTTGGCCCCAGAGTGAGCCAAGACTACTTGTCATGATATCTCCCATACACACATTGAAAAATAAGATCCTGCTTTATCTCTCTTTCCAATACACCCAGAAGCAGTAACGGTATAAAGGACATTATACAGCAGTAACAAGCAGTGTATCTGTGGATCCAGCACTAGCAATAAAAAGAAAAAACTATAAACAGCAGCTGCCTTGGTATGTGAGTCTTCATTTGGCTCCCTCACTGCAGCTGCTCTTTCCTTCTCCCCCCCCCCCCTGCTATTTCCATAGACTTCTGTGGGCAGTATCTCTAATCTGAACCTCCATAATCTACTAATCAATTCTCATTGGCTTCCTGAAGATGGATTTTATAAGTGGGTTGAGAGTGAGTGATGAGTGCAGCAGGAAGGGGGAGTGAAAAAGTGGGGAAATAATATTTTCTCGTCAATATCATTGGGCATAGGCCCTCACCATGAGTGCCTTTTTGAGGATCATGTGGCAAAGCCACGCACCTCCAGAGCGGTAGTAACTTATTTTACCTGGGCCCACTGTCATGTTAAGTTTGCGTGAGGTCAGTCTAGGTCGCTGTGTACCCTTTGCATTGCTCCCCAGCCAGCCGCTATGGGGCCCAAGCTCTCCTGTCAGTAGTCGGCAACCACAGAATGGGCTAGGTCAATCTCACTAGCAGAGGTTCACCCTTCCAGGCTATCCCAGGTTATGATCTAGGCCATAGAGCGTCTTCCATCTCTGCTTGCTGCCAGCCTAGCACCTACCAGGGCCATGTGCATCCCACAAGGATGCTTTGCATAAGAGGACTTGAGTTCCCTCATCCTTTGTGTCGCCTGATCTCTCTCTGGACAGACCGCTGGCATATATAGAAGCCCCACTCCTGGATACGGCCTCTTTTGGGGACCACTCTGACTCAGGAATGAAAGAATGGCCGCTGCTGTTCCATCCCGTATCTAGGCTGTCAGAGACTAACTTTATATTAAGGTTGAGGAAGTCTCTTCCTCTCACATGGACTTTGAGGAACTGGTTTCCAGGGAGTGGAAACATCCTGACAGGCGTTTATTTTCTACCAAATGGTTTAATGCCCTTTTTTTCTTTTCCTAAGGAATTAGTGGCTAAGTGGTTAGTTGATACCCCAGTTTCACGCCTCTTAAGGAGCACTATCATTCCTTTCATATGCGATGGCGCTAACAAACAGATTGAGGGTTTGTGCAAATCCACTTTTGAAGCTTTTAGCTTCTGGGGCAGCCTTGCAACCTGCCTTTGCTTCCGCCTGGGTCAGTAAAGCCTGTACTGTTTGGGACAAACAGCAGCAGCAGGGGCTATCGTCTGGCGCTCCCACAGAAGAGATAATGGAACTTGTGTCCCAGCTCATGTATGCCACTAAGTTCCTTTGTGAGGCCACACTTAAATACGCTTGTCTGGCTGCTAGATCATCTGCTAAAGCAGTAGCCGTCCTTTGGACAATTCTCTTTTAGACCTGCAGGGAAAAAGGACACCCGATCCTCAGGGGCCAAGTACCTTCCTGACGTTTTTGTTTTAAAACATCTAACCGCCCTTCTGACAAGTCTTCCTTGCCTAAGGTTCTTCGCCAACATGAAGGTTCCTCTCAGGTGGTGGTGGGGGGGGTTGCTTCCTCCAGTTCCACGAAGACTGGTAGAACCAGCTTAGCAATGCCTGGGTTCGTTGAGTCATTGTATCAGGATTCAAGATCCGCTTTTTGTCGTTTTTTTTTGTTCTTCTGCGCCCACCCCTCCTGTACAGACATCAGCTTTTTTTTTTTTTAACACAATCCACTTTTCCTTCAGGGCGTAATTCTGCCAGTTTCCGAATCCAAGCATTACTGCCGTTATTCCAAACTTTTCACTGTTTCCAAAAGAGATGGCTCAGTCAGACCTGTTCTGGATCTCAAGGAGCTCAACCATTATGTGTAGGTTCTCAGGTTCTGCATGGAGTCTCTCCGTTCGGTAATTGCAGCTCTGGAGCAAGGTGTATTTCTTTCCACCATAGACATCAGGGACGCTTACCTGCACGTCCCTATACCCCAGTCTCACCAACGTTTTCTTAGTTTTGCGGTGGGTTCACTACATTTCCAATTTGTGGCTCTGCCTTTCGGCATTGCTACAGCACTAAGAGTCTTCAGCAAGGTCCTGACGCCCTTCATGGCGATCCTTTGCCTTAGGGGAATTGCCATTATCCCTTACCTAGACGACCTTCTTGTGAAGGTTCCGTCGCAAAGTGCCAGTCTGGACAGCATCAGAATCACCCTGGATACTTTGACACGCTTCGGGTGGATTGTCAAATACAACAAATCTTGCCAAGTCCCATCTCAGCCAATGACATTCCTGGACATGACCCTCGATACGCAGTCAGCCAGAATGTATCTTCTGTCAGCGAAGATTCCGCTCTTATGGTCAGGCATTTCTCTTTTTTGGAAACGCTCCCCGTATACCCATCCCACTTACATGTGAGTTCTGGGCAGAATGGTGGCAGCCTGTGAAGCAGTGCCGTTTGCACAGTTTCATTCTCGCTTCTGCCAGCAGGCCACTCTAGCTTGCTGGGACAAAACTCTAATTTTCCATGGACAAGGAAACTCTGCTTCCATCCCAAGTCTGTGTCGATCTTAACTGGTTTCTGGTTACCTGCACTTCTCCAGAGTAAGTCCTTTCATCCTCCACAGTGGCTGATCAGCACCAAGAATGAAAGCACCTTGGGGTGGGGAGCCTAATTGGCTTCTGGACGACTCGGTCTGTGTTCCCCCAAGGAATCCCCTCTACATATTAATATTCTGGAACTCAGGGCCATTTTCTAGCAATCTCTGATTATTCCCATGTGCTTTAGGGTCACTCGGTTCGGATTCAGTCTGACCACACCACTGCAGTGGCTTATCTGAATTGTCATGGAGGCACTAGGAGCAATGTGGCTTTCCTGGCGGCCTCGAGGATCCATCAGTGGGCAGAACGGTCTGTTCTATCACTGTCAGCAATTTGTATTCCATTAGTGGAGAACCAAATGGCCGATCTCCTCGGTGGACAAAGGTGGATCCCTGGGAGTGGTCTCTCCTTCCAGATGTGTTTCAGTTTCTTTGCCAGAGGTGGGTCACTCCAGACGTTGATATCTTCGCATCCCACCTCGATCTTCAGCTCCCGAATTAATAAACAGACCTTTATTTTGACTACAGTGAGCACATTGTGGAGAGAGGCATGGTGATGTTATCCTGCTTGGTCACATGATATGCAGTTCAAACACATCACACTGCCCCCTTTTTGAACACACGGAGCTGAAACTGGGCAAAACAGGCATGAAATAACTTTGTGGCACTACCCTTTTAATGTATTTCTAGCGTAGAATGTATAATTTTTTTGTGTGGCTGAAGATTGCAGGGTTTCAGTAGCTGAAGTATTGAAAAGAAAGCACTGGGTTTAAACATAGCAAGAGGTCTTTCTAGGTTAATAAAATAAACGGAGGTAGTGACCCAGATGCTGTGTTATTGCAGATGATCAGTGGTGAAAAGACAGACGTGGTCAATCCAAATTGAGTTTTAACATTAGGTTTTTATTTGGGTTTTAAAAAAATCTCTTATTCTTAAACAAATCAGTGTTCTATAGCAGCTAAATGGAATTACTTACCAAGTGTCTGGATTCCCCAGACATATAAATTAGCCAAAACCAGACTAACCAGAGCTTAAAATGCATTTTTGCGTGTAAAGCAGTTCATAAAAGTGCATCGTTCATCCTGCAGTCTAAAGTCATCCAGTCTACAATATCGATCTTTCAGTCCAACAACATGTAGAACTAACCCCTTATGGACCAGCCTGTTTGTTTGTTTTTTTTGGGGGGCGGGGCAGGGGAGTCCTTTTTTTCATCCCTACCTTCCAAGACCTATGACATTTTTATTTTATTGTCAAAATAGCTATGTTTTGGGCTTGTTTTTTGTGGGGCAAGTTTTATTTTTTAATGACACAATTTTATGCACAATATTATGGGTTGCCAAAAACATTTTTGTGTGGGGTAGAATTGGGGAGACGGAATGCAATTGTGCAGTTTTTCTGTCATGTTAGGTTTATTCTGTGAGTCGGTCCAATTCCTGCAATAGCAATTTTATTTCGTTTCTGTTATGTGTTAATCCTTTTTTAAATTATTAAAAAAGTAATAATTTCTTAATTTTTCTGCCATTAGATCTTAGTGAGGGCTCATTTTTTTGTGGATATAGTTCTTTTGTATACCAATTTGTTATATATTTAACTTTACGATCACTGTATTCCATTTATTTTTGGGAGACTGGATGATAACAAAAAAAAAACGCAATTCTTTCAGGTGTTTTTCTTTTTTTGCAGAGTTCACTGGGCAGAATAAAACTAGATTCAGAGATACCAATTATGCTAATTGTAAAAAAAAAAAAGTTATAAACAGGAAAAGGGTTTTTCATATTTCTTTATACCGTTACTTTTGGTCCCCGTAGGGGACTAGAACATGTGATCACTTGTACTGCAATATATAGTGATTTCAGTGATCTCTAATACACATTGCCATATCAGATCTGGAGACCTTTATGAGCACCCAGCTGCTGTGGGAACTGCACGACACCCCACAGTCTCATCTTGGGTAGACATATCAGCTGGTGGCAGAGGACCTTCACACCCCTCCCTAATGACTGAGATGCCACTATCACACTGACCACATCTTAGGGGCAATTGGCTGGAATTAGCGTCATCTCTAGTCATGAGCACTGACTGCCGTGTTAATACCTTACGCTGGTTTGTCATGGTGAAGGTTTAGGAAAAATATCATTTTAGTTATTTAATCCAATTAAAGGTATGTTCAAACCAAATAAGATAAGCCCTGACTGTATTTATCCAGAAATACCTCATCTACCTCATCTCTGTACTCACTGCTGATCCAGCGATGAAGCACTGATGGTGTTTGCAACTCTTGTTCACTTTGGTCCTTCTGAATGTCACGTTACTGGTGAGGCCACTGATGGGAAATAAACAGACTGGATATACTGCTTTGACACATGATTGGCAATGAGTCCAAATGTTGTGAGGTTCTTCTATTATTTCTTCTAGAAATGTGTTACTGAAACTGTCATATGGGTATCACTATTACAGTTTTCAGAGGGGTGTGCCCCATCACACACTTTGTCAGCACTGATTGGATACTGTCAGACTGTGCAGGGACCTCCCGCCAATTGGTAACACCCATCTGACAGATTCAGTAATACTTTTCTATGAGGAATAACGGGGGAACAGCACAACAGAGTTAGAAGAGAGGATGCTCCAGAATTATTTCACAGGGAACACAAGTATTTACTAAAATCGACATGTAAGGAATGGCCACAGATCCTCTTCAAATCAAACAACCTCTTTTTTTTTTTTTTTTTTAAACTGTATATTTATTAAAAAAATTTAATTTTTTTTTCAAACAGTAGCAAATTATAATTACAGAACTGTAGATTTGAGGACAGAAAAATACATAACATTGACTACATCAACCATATGTATCACCTTAATCTTAACTTCTATTACAATATGCCAAAGACAAATACAGCCGATTTTTTTTTGGTAGCAAGTAACAGAGTCAAAAAACTGTAGGTATGGAAATCCAGAGTAGTTAAATCGGCAGGCCTGCCTAACCAAGAGCAAGCAGTCTACTGTTTGTTTCCCTGGACTTGCGATCCGTATTGTATTGTAAAGAAAAAACACATATCCAGCTAGTATAACCTTATACCACAAGGATGCGTTATATCAATGGTGAGTACATCACATTTAGTTAAAGCAGTCCTAGGCATATGAAGATACACCCAAGAAGGACACAACAGACAAGACGGAGACAAAAGGGAAGGGGAAGAACACTCAAGATAGCCTAGGAGAGAAGGCCTTGATCGGCCCACTTCGCAACGTAGATGGCTCAGGTGTCATTGGATAAAGCAAACAGATCCCAGGCTGACCAAATTTGTGTAAACTGATCGAGTTTGTTATTCACCAAGGCCGTGAGGTACTCCATATTTTTAATATTCCTCAGGCTACCATATAACTCAGTAATGTCAGGTGCCTTCTGTTTTTTCCAATGGAATGATATTAAGCAGCGAGCAGCCGTGAGAACATGCATCAACAGCTTGAGCGAGGATTTCGGAATCTGAGTTGGAAATACATTAAAAAGAAAACATAGCGGATCCATTGGCAATGTAACACCTACCACATCATTAATAAACGCTTTAATCGTCAACCAATAGGGTTGTATCTTGTGACATTCCCAGAAGATATGATAGATATTGCCCCCCTGTATATCACAGCGCCAGCACCTGTCTGGGATAGCCGGGTTCAGTTTATGCAACAGGGAGGGAGTATGATACCAGCACAGTAAGATTTTATATATATTTTCCCTGTACGCTATACACATAGAGGTCTGCGAGGCCCGTCTCCAGATGAGATCCCATTCTTCTACAGTGATTTCTCTATTTAACATCGCCTCCCACCTAGCCATATACTTATGTCTCGGTGGCTCGTCGGGAGAGGAGCTCAACAGCATAGCGTAAATGCTTGAAATCAACCCCCTAGTAGAGGTATTAAACCGACATAACTTTTCGATCTGAGTGGGAACAGATACGGTCCTAGAGCGCAAAGTACTAGTCAAAAAATGGGAAATTTGCACATAAGAGAAATAACAACCACTTGGCAGATCATGATCCGACTGAAGGGTGGTGAAGGATTTAAGACGTCTGGTTCTGTGATCTATGATGTCAGCGAACCTAAATAACCCCTTATTAAACCACCAACGCATAGCCGGCCCACCCATACCTCCCGGGAATGAAGGGTTAAACATGAAGGAGGTCATGGCGGAAGATGGTGAACAAAGTCTTTATTGCCTTGCAAACCTAAGCCAGTTTTGCCTCGTGAGGGCCATTGGACCAAGCAAGTCCCTGGGATCTGGAGCATGGGATGTGCCCCACAAGAGGGAGTTAGGGTGTGTGGGAGCCAACCATAGCTTCTCTCTTTCAGACCATACCGAATAGGCATATAAGGAGGACCATGCAGGAATTCGCCGAAGCTGTGAGGCCCAATAGTACCTAGAGACATCTGGCACCGCCAATCCACCCCTGTTTTTCCCAGTTATTAGCACACTTTGTTGTATTCTATGACGCTTGCGAGCCCAAATAAACCTAAGTATTGCAGATTGAAGGTTTTTCAAATCCCTCATCGGTACCCTCACTGGCAGGGTTTCGAAAAGATACAACAATTTGGGTAGAAGCGTCATCTTGAATGCTGAGATACGACCAAATAACGATAAGGGAAACCCCATCCATTTAGCCATAGAAGTTTTGAGTTCCTGAAATACCCTAGGAAAATTGTGACTGTATAGTGTGGCGTATGATGTGGTAATGTGCACCCCCAGGTATTTAATAGAGGTTGATTTCCAGTTGAATGAGAAATTAGCCTGTAGGGATTCTAGCATTTGTTTAGGCATATTTATGGGAAGCGCTTCTGTCTTCGCCGTGTTAATTTTGTAGCCTGATATATTGCAAAAGTCGCTTAGCAATCTATGCAGATTAGGGAGGGATACAAGCGGCGATGTTAACGTTAATAAAATATCATCTGCAAATAAGGATAACTTAAATTCCTTCTCCTGTACGGGAATTCCTCAAATGTTCGGATCAAGGCGGACAGCAGAGGCAAGAGGCTCAACACACAAAGCAAAAATCAATGGTGAAAGAGGACAACCCTGCCTAGTGCCGTTTGAGATAGATATAATTGGGGACATAGTGTGAGTTAGACGTATTGTCGCTATCGGTCTGGAATACAAAGCTCGTAGGGCTTGAAGAAAGGGCCCACGCATTCCAAAGGTCCTAAGAACCTCAAACATGTATGCCCAACCAATGCGGTCAAATGCCTTTTCGGCATCAAGGCTTAATAGTAATGCAGATTGATTAGATTTGTTGACCACATCGATCAGGTCCACCGTCCGACGGGTATTGTCGCCCCCCTGACGGTTTAAAATAAAACCCACTTGGTCTTTATGTATAAGGTGTGGAAGAAAAACCGATAGCCTATTCGCTAGTAATTTAGTGAAGAGCTTTGAATCAGCATTGAGTAGGGCTATTGGCCTATAACTTGAGACGTCCAAAGGATCCTTGTTCGGCTTAGGCAGAAGAGTAATATATGAGTGCAAAAAGGTGGAGGACAGCCCCCCCCCCCCAGCACATAATTGTAGAGTTGTACTAAGTATGGTGATAGTTCAGGGCCAAAAACCTGATAGTATAAGTACGTCAGACCATCAGGCCCAGGTGCTTTACCGCCAGGCATAGACTTCAAAACCCCTTCCAATTCCTCCAATGAAACTGGAGCATTAAGAGAATCCCGAGCCTCCGAAGTGAGGCTCGGCAGTCCACAAACTGTCAGAAATTGCCTAATAATCTGATTCTGGGAGTCCGAATCCCCAGTCATAGAGTCCGGAAGAGAGTATAGTCCTGAGAAATATTTGAAAAATTTTTGGGAGATCACCTGTGGATCATATGTCACCTGCCCCTTCGTGTCCCGTAAAGCATAGGGTGCTCGATTAGCTGCATTTTCCCTCAGCTGTTTGGCTAAAAGTGTGTGCGCCTTGTTACCCCACTCATAGTATCTACGCCGCGAATATACTAACATTTTCTCCGTTTTACCTATGGCCAAGGTTTTTAATTGCGCTCTAAGATTCACTATTTACCTTAATATGGACCAGGAGGGGTGATTAGTAAAGGAGGCCTCCAAAGAAGACAATTTGCGTCTCAAGGTTGCAGCCTGAAGGTTGGCGCTCCTCTTGACCCTTGACCCTATAGCTATACAAGTACCCCTGATGACGGATTTATGTGCTTCCCAAAGCGTGAGTGGGGAGGATACTGAGCCCTCGTTAATAGCGAAATAATTCTTAATGTGAGATCGGATTTCCTCCCTAGTTTGAGGATTTTTAATTAGACTTTCATTCAGGCGCCAGTGACAGTTGCGTATTGGAACATTGTCTTTTTTAAGTGACAAGAATATAGGGGCATGGTCTGACCATGTGATTTGACCAATCTCGGCCTCCGCCATCCGCCTCAAGACTGGGATATTGCCAAAAAAACTATCTATGCGAGAGTGTGTGCCATGTGGAGGGGAGAAAAAGGTGTAAGAACGCTCTGTGGGATGGGCTATTCTCCATAAGTCAAACAAAGAATTCTTCCTAATTAATTGTCTGAATTCCCTAGAAATGCGTGCAGAATGGTTGGCCTTTTGACGCTTAGCTACACAAAGCCTATCCATTACTTCAGAGAAAGAAATATTAAAGTCACCCCCAATCAGAAGCATCGTAGAAGGAAATTTAGTCAGTTTGGAGAGGACTCGCTTTAGAAACTTAATTTGAGAGCGGTTAGGTGCATAGATGTTGCCGAGAGTTAACGAGGTTCCTCTATAGTCCCCTCTGAGAATGATAAATCGTCCCTGATCATCTAAGTGGGAATCAGTGATCTGAAATGGACATGTCCTGGAAATCAAGACCGCTACTCCTGCTTTCTTTCTATCTTGGGAAGAGATATAAGCAGTGGGATATAAATGTCTAGCAAAGGAGAAGTTGCCCTCTTTGTTAAAATGTGTTTCTTGTAAAAGCACAATCTCTGCCTGGGCTGTACGCATCTCTGATAACAGTAGCCGCCTTTTAACATTAGTATTGAGCCCTTTAACATTCAATGGCAACCATTTAGCAATCATAAAGAAACAGTAGAATAGCACAACATTGCATATTAAGTACCTGTACTCCAGAACTGGCCATCTGCATAGGTCCAGACAAGACACAGAAAGGGAAAGGGAGACAAGACAACAGAACCTGAGAAGATTGAAAAAACATATCAACCATGTACACCGAAGTGACTACCGGCTTCCCCCCCGTTAGGGAGAGAGAACAAAATAGCCGGTATAGGGGGTAAAGTCAATACAGGTAGGTATCCAAAACCGGGGTTAACTCCTACTGGATACGACCCCTTTACGTTGTACTGTATCCTGGAGAGCACTCAGAATGTCAGTGCTCTAACTGAAAAAAAGGACCCCCTCTGGGGAAAAATGTCGGGCGCTGCCTAACAAGTGACGTGGAAATAAGTTACCACAGACCAGACCAATGAGAGAGGAAGAGGACAGGGGGTGTAGATTCTGCCCTTGACCCACCTGCTGCCTGTAAAAATGAGATAGGAATAAGAGGAAGAGGAGCTAAAAGAAGGGGGAGGTGAAGAGAGGTAGGAATAGAGAAAAGAGGGAAAGAATTAAAGAGAAAAAAAAAAGGGTGAAAAATATAGGGTGAAAAATATAGTAAATCAATAATACTTATTAGGGTAAGAGTGGAGTTCACTCAAAAATCATTGCTTGGGGCTGCTGCTTGTCAGAAGGACAAGTGTTCTGTTAAATGAGAGAGACAAAACCTGTATAAGTCAAGTTTTGGGGGAGAGGGACCTCCCAGGGGAAAGGCTCCAGCCCCAAAAAAAGGCGCCGACGACATACTCTGAAAACCTTTTGCCATAGCAACTGGGTGGCCCCCGGGGGGGGGGTGGGCAACCCCCGATCCCTCCCGAATTTTCCCGGGGGAGGAAGTCCCAAATTTGAGCAGAATTGGGGAGGTCTTGTACACCTTGAGGACAGATGAGCGACCTTCTTTAGTAGCCAACAGCATGAAGGGGAAGCCCCACTTATACTTGATATCCTTCTTCTTAAGCTCAGTAAGCAGTGGCTTTAGGCATCTCCGTTTCTGCAAAGTGACCTAAAAAGTCCTAAAAATGAAGTGAACACCCGGGGTTCAAAAGGACCCTTGGGTCGAGCACAGGAATAAAACGCTCCTTTAGCCAATCGTGTAAACAGCAAATCAGTCTCTTTTAAAGTTTTTCAGATTTTTTCGTAGGGCCCCATGCACCCTTTCAATTTAAGGGGTAGGGGCTCTCCAAGCAGCGAGTTTAATTCCGGTAAATGCTTCGAAAGGGGCTTTTGATCCTTGGCTTCTGGGAGGCACGAAATTGGGGTTATTTCGGGTCCCCCTATTTTTAGATCTTTAGGGCCCTTGCCCTTTTCCCGTATAACATGAGTTTGAGAAGTGTAGGCTTTGGGGAGTCTGAAATAAAATTTCTGTTCGTCTGCGCCTTTCCCAAACCCTCTACTCTGGGTGTATACTTTTAAAGGTCGTTTTTATTTCAGTTTTCAAGGGGAAAAAAACCTCTTTTGCTTACCACAATGCCCTTTTAAGTCTTTTTGGTTTTTCATTTTGGGCAGAAAAGGATTCCAATCTTGAATTTGGATAGAGAGGGCATATTGTCTTGCATTTCACAATGATTCAGAAAAAGAATGCCAACCCCCAAAGAGGGTTTTGATTGAGACAGATTCGGTTTTTTCGTGATCTCCCCGCCGGGTGGACCAACCCCCCATCCCTTTAACCTGGGGTACCCCCAAAATTTCCCTTTGGGGCCCCGGGGGTTGGGTTTTGTTTAGGGGGTCTGGGAAAGGGATAAGTCCCAAAAAATTTTATTTGAGGGGTCTTGATACCATATAACAAATTACGCTAGGGGCTGAGAAGAGGGGCAGAGAAGGCCCCTATTGATTCTTTTGGGAGCTAGAACACCAGTAACGGGTGGGCCCGAAAAGGGGGAAAGAGCCGGCGGCTCTATATGCGGGTGGCTGGTGGAGGGATCTGTGGGAGGGTCAAATCCGTAAAAGGGGCCCCGGGGAGAGAAGAAGTTTTCCCCAGGGGTTGTTTTATCCATACAGTCCCGTGGGCCTTTTTGAGGCGCTTAGATCGGTGCCAGAGAGAGGTTATGCTGTGCCTTTCAATTTTTAACGGACTCGGATGTTTTTTGCGTTTGTGGTGTACTGCCCCTTTAACTGTAGCCAGTGTGGCTCAGCAAACGTGAGGGATTTAAAATGGCCGCCACCACCACGCGGCTAATGAGAAAGATGGAAGTTCGTGGCCTCTCTATTCCAAATCCCGCAGTGGCTGCAGACGCCCCGTGTCCCCTCGGTGGTCCCCCGTTGGGAAATTAAATGATCTTCCCCGTGCCGGGGGGTAGTACTCACGCGGGACCCCTGACTCCCGGGCCCCCGGCTCGCTTCCGCCAAACAGTCAAAAGAAGGCGCGGGGGGGGGAGAAAACTGCCGATCTCCGCAGGCTATGACTCCGGCCTCCAAACTCAGGCCGCGCAGTCTGTGCCTCGGTCTCTTGCGGCTAGGACGGAGAGCGCCGTGCCGCCGGATGCCGCGTCCTCCTCGTAGCCTGTGAAGTAGTCACCTCTCTCCTGCTGTGGAGTAGCTGCTCCCGCCTGAACTCCCGCCACTTAGCCGGAGGCCCCGATGTCCGCCCACTCTCGCCGGTTTTCCCCGTCGGGGAAAAAAACCCCCCCCCCGTTGGGGGGCAGAGCAGTGTTTCCGAGGGCGAACCCCCCCAAATCGTCTGGTAAGACACAGGTTTTTGAGCTAAAGTACCCCTAAATGGGGAGCAGGGGTCTTCAAGCCCCCTCTCAAGCTTTTTGGGCCCTCTTTTTGTAGGTCCGGGGAAAAACCCCCCCTCCCTTTAAAATATTTTGGCGCTAAAAAAGTTATCTCACTTCTGACGCCAAAAATACGTTTTTTTTTTACAGATTTTTTCCGCAAGTAAAGCGTTTTTTTTTTCAGATTTTTTCCCCTAAACTTTTTAAAAAATTTTTTTGGCCTAATAAAGTTTTAAAAAAGGTTTGAGTACCAAAACCATAAAACCCGGGTTTCTGGGGCCAAAATCCGTTTTTAAAAAAAAGGGATTTTTTGGGGTCAGAAGGCGAGAACTTTTTTTAAGCGCCAAAAATCTGTAAAGGAAAAAGGGTTTTTGTTTCCGGGAAAAAACCTAAAAAAAAGGATTCTTGGGGCCCCAAAAACCATTAAAAAAAATTTTTTTTTGGGGGTCAGATTGAGAAAACTTTATTAGCGCCAAAATATTTTAAGAAAGGCTTTTAGACCAAAACCCTAAACAAAACGGTTCTGCGCCAAATCCATAAAACCTTTTTTTTAGCGAAAAATATATGAATTGCCAAAATCTTGCGGACCAAGCTGTCATTTTATTAAAAAAGGGGTACAAAAAGGCACATAAAACACTTGTAGCGATTTGATAATTTTTAACACCTTAACCTTTGTTACACCCACTATAGGTGGGACTTGGGTTTTCCCGGGGGGTTTTCTTTTAAAAAATTGCGGAAAAAAAACGAAAAGTGAAAACGCGCCAAAAACGCGCCAAAAGCTAAAAGATTACCCCCAGCTTGCTTAGAAGTAGCTTTAAAGCAGATGACCCACAGCTTATATTTTAAAATAAAAAAATGTATTAATAATTTCCTTAAAAATGTGATAATACAGGGTAGGGGTTGTAATCAGCACCCGTGCTACAGATTACGACGGTTTCGTAAACATGTTTAAACATTGTGCCCATGGTTCCCCCTGCACAAGACCAACCCCCTTTTAAAGGCGTAAACCCCAGAGTTAACCCTTGGATTACCAGTACTTTCCAAAATGTTTTTTACAATATATGCATTCAATATATGATTAAAAACAAAGAAAGAAAAAAGAAAGAAGCCTTAGTATTGATATGGGCAGATCATGACGTACATTTAGGCCCGCTGGTTGTCGAGTACCTAATACAAATATCCATTTTGCCTCTCTGGCTAATAACTTATATTTTAAATTGCCACCTCTAATGGATTGTGTTAATTTTTCAATACAAAAACAACATAAAACAGGGCCATCAACTGCATCTCAAGAGAATAACACACTTGATCCTCCAATAACAAAATAAACCAATAGCAAATGGAGGCTCGGCCCCATGTGGGAAATCCATCTGCAAATGTTGTCAGCAGATGTTTAACCAGTTCCACTTTTAAATCCACAACGACAGGGGAGGTATTAAAATAAAAGAAAAATTGAATTTGTTCTAGTGATTATGTCATATACGTAATAAATGTATTGCGGCCCGTCCAGTACGTCGGCAAGACTTCTATAACTGTCCGAGTCTGGTTAATCACCGTTATGACATTCGACAGGGTAGACTTATTTACAGCGTCCCCCGGCACCTGTTTGAGGCACATGGACTAGGGACCCTGATTTCAAAATTCAAACCCATAGAGAGGATCAATGAGAATACAGTAGACCGAGCAGAACTTCTCAGTAAGAGAGAATTTCTATGGATGTACAAGTTGAATGTTTGAAGCCTCGGTTTAAATGAGGTACAGGATGTCCTCTTTTATTGGGTTTTACAGCATCCAATAGCTTTTTATTTTTTTTTATACATGAGCCACATCCATTTTTAATTTTTTATCATCATACTCATAATTAATTTTTAATAAAAATTTTTTAGCTTATTCTAATTTAAAGCATTTTATTTTACATTTTAAAATAATTCATATTTTAAACAAAATTTTTGGCATAGCTTTTTAGACATTTATTGTTATTTTTAAACTCGTTTCCAGTTTACACTGATCTCGGATTAGATTCACAAAAATAGAACATGTCGTTTTTTTTTTTTTTTTTTTTTTTTTTGTTGTTTGCAATTGCCATGTTTTTTTTGTGAATGAAAACTGTGTTTTTGTGAGTAGCCTCATTTTCCCAAAAGTGAGGGTATTTAAACCAATCGCTTTGTCTTTGAAAAATTGTCTGATGAAGCAGGTTGAACCTCCCGAAACGCGTAAACCCAGTCTTGCTTGCACTTTAAAATAAACAATAGTTTATTTCTTATGGTAGTTTAAGCACTTATCCTTTGTCAGCGCTTTGCCCTTGTAGCTATTCCCATTTTCCCAGTTAGTAGCCCTTCCCCGTTAGAACGGCATTAAATTCTATCGGGAACTTTTTCCTTATTTTACTCTTTGGCGTCCCAGTGGATCCAACAGGGGGAATGGGCTTTTTGGAGCAGCTGCTGTTCCCTATGGGGAAAATAATACTTCCACGCTATTACCACGAGCTGTACCGTATAATGTACAGCAGAACAAGGTGAGCAAGGTACTATTCAGCTCATCTTGTTTTTTGTACCAGGACTCGTCTGCGCTTTTCTCTTTCTTGCAGCTCCATTTACTCCACTTGGATCCAAGAGGAAAAAATTGCTATACTTTTTCAATACCTATCACTTTCATGTGGGTAGTGTCGCTGCCATGTTTTTCTATGAAATGTTTAGCTACAGATGACATACCAGATTTCCACTTGTGCTTATGGGATTCGAAATATGTGTCTGATGGGATTTTTAAATGAGAACTTGTACAGCCAATGTATTGTAAATTGCATTTTATGCATGTAATTGATATACAAATATTTTGTGTTGCAATTGATATAGTTACGAATTTGATTTTTGTTTCTTTGTAACAGAAGATACAAGGTATCAGTAGTTTGCATATATTTGAACATATACAAATGTTGTGACCACACCTATGGTTGCCTGGACAGAAAGCCAATTTTTTTTTCTTTTTTGTTTTGGTCAAAAAGAAAAAGACTTGGAGAAAGATGGATCCATAGTGGGACCTCGTTTGGATACAAAATTTATACCATCTCTGAGTATAGTAGACAAATTTTGGTGCCTATGGAGAATGGGTAAGTGTTTTTTGATGTATTAAGATTTTATTTATTTTGGGGGTGAATACTGCGTAGAAAAAGTAGTTTTGCACATTTTGTTTTGTGTTGTAGTTTTTTTTATTTTTTTCTCTGAATTAAATAATTGCTCATGTGATATTTTTTCTACTTTATTTTTTGTTTATGTAGAGTATCTCAGTGCTATATCCTCGTTTTTCAATGTAACGTGACTTGTTTTTCTTGATTTAGAAATTTGCTGCAGTGTATTTATTTCTTTTAGTTTAATGTATTCCTACTGGTATGTTATTAATGACATGTGATGGATGACATGAAGTACCCAAACAGCATGGGAATTCAATGCTGTAGGTTACGATAGGGGTTACTACTGTAACAGTTTGATGAGTAGAAATTGTGGCGTTATTAAGAAGTCAATTACTTGTGAATTGAATTTATGTGTAAAATGCAAGTTCATAGAATTCTTGTTAATATAGTGAACAAAATTATTGATATCTTGTTACCGGACCTTCCATATCAGGAGGAGGTCGTCAAGGGGAAAACCCCCATACAACCTGATATGGGAAGAAAAAGGATTATCATCGGTGAATAAGCATTGGTTTTCCCCAGATGCACATATAGTATTAGCTAGAGAGGGGCGAAAATTTCGCCCCCATAGAGGCACCTGTTGTCTGTAAATAAAAAATATTATCAAACATGAAAATAATTGTGCTGTAAAAGGAAATTGTTTTGGCAATAATCAAAAATTCTTTTATGGGTTCGGTATAATGACTATAGCGATCCAGAAAATTTTGGGAGGGCATGTAGAGAAGTGTCATGAATCATAGCGGATAAAGACCTTCAACGTCACAAGATAACCTTTAAAGAGCAAGGATTCCAGGATTTGATTTTCTGGGAAATACTGATGGTATGGGCAGTACTTTTAGATACCCGGGTATAATGGGGACAAGTGGTTGGAGATACGAGCCCACCCAAGCTCCTAATTGTTCATTTTAAAGACCCTATTCCTGTACAATAGGTCGCAGGGGGAGGTGGAAACAAATTTTTATGTATTTTTGGTACAGTGTACACAATGGGTTGATGGGGAAAATCAACATAGAGACTCTCAGCCAATTTAGCTGTGATAGCTCCCAAGTTGACTCCCAGGCCAATACTTTTTTAATGGCTATTTTGAATCCGATGTGGGGTCCTTATAAGAACACGTAGGTGGTTTGTTCATTTAGCATTTCTAGAGTTAATTTTTTATATAAACCAAGTCCAGTATTTGCGATGACCCCCCCTTATCAGCTTTCTTAAAAGTAATTTGTTTTTTATTTTGTAACAAATGTAGAGCTTTCCTTTTTGTAATGTAGGTTATTATGCAAATATTTACTTTTCTTGTTGATTTTGTTGTTGAGTAGGGTGAGGTCTGTTCTACTGATTCCTGAAAGATATCACAAACCATTGGTTTTTGACATAAGTGGGTAAAAAAGAGGGATTAGGAACATGAAATGCTTTGTTTGTATGTCCACAATGTCCAATCCTGATTCAGAGTGTAAGTCCTGTAGTGTAGTAATGGCTTGCATTTCTTCAAAGGTTAGGTACGTAGTGTCCATAGTAGTTCGCAGATTCTCTTGACTGTTTTCATTTTTTTCTTCTTTTTGAGACAGAAAGTGGTTTTTAACAGTGAGATTTCTTACGAACTTATTTATATCAAGGAGAGTTTTGTAAATATCAAATGTATTCGATGGAACGAAGCCTAGGCCTTTTGCTAGGAGTGAGATTTCTGCTTCAGATAGAATGGTTGCTGAGAGATTCAAAACCGGGACCTCTTTGTTCGATGTGGGCGCAATCTCCGAATGTATTGTAGATTTCTATGTTTGCGCCGCTTTCTTGTGTTGGAGCAACTTGTTCCGTAAAAAAGGTTTGCCTATTAGATGTCATTCTTTGTTGGGTGTGATTCACATCAGTTGGTTTTTTTTTTATATTGTCTGCGGTTTTTGCGCTGGCATTGTTGAGGCATTTTGCACCAATTCTTTGTGTCGAATTTGAGGACTGGTCTAAAGACCGTGTCAATGTGGAAAAGCTGATATGCCTTCTATTACCAGCACTATCTGATTAGGTTGTTTTTTAGTATAGGCTTGATGTTTCTGAATTCATTTTTCCAAGTATAAGTATTCCAGTTTGTAATCTGCGCAGTTTTCTATCCCAAAATTTGGCTTTTTAACACGCCAAAAGACGTCCCGGGGCTTTCATTAGATCCTGTAGTAAATTTTCTGCCCGGCTCTGGCGTTTTTTAGAGCATGTTGCAAAATACGACCAGTAAAAAAACGAGCAGAAAAATGAAGCTCAGTGTAGACAGCAGGAGGGTTTTACATTAGAGCATTTTTAGAAAACGAAAAACGCTGAAAAAAACGGACGTTTTTCTGTGCAGTGTAGACATAGCCTAACGGGCCGTTCACACGCCTTATTTCACCACGGATTGGAGCCGTACTGCGCGCCGTCGCAGTAATTACGGTAATCCACAGTTCTCATAGAGAACAGTGGATTCCGTCGTCTTCCCCGCTCGGCAAATCCGCCGGGCGGGGAGAAAGTGACATGCACATTATCCAGGCGCAATACGCGCCGTGGATAATGCAAGTCTATGGGGCCGGCGGGCAGTGCCGCCGCCTCGCCCCCGCCCGGCCCCCGCCCTCGCCCCTTATTCAAGCCGGAATTGCGAGCGCAATTCGTCTCGCAATTACGGCTTGAATAAGCCGTGTGAACACGGGCTAAGAGTGACACTGAATGGTGATACAACTTTTAAGACTACTTTTGAACTTTTAGTAACTTTACTGAACAACCAGCAGAACAAGGAACAGCAGATATTGAGGACTGTAGACCCTGTGGTAACCTACCTTTGGTGGCATGCCTACAGACCGAATCTCCCTCTCCAGCCTTATGCAATCTCCATCTCCTTCCTGCTACCTATATTTGCTCCTCCTGTCCTTTTACACCTCTGGAAAGCAGACTTCTGATGTGGCCACTGAAACTGTGGCTGCTGAACAGACTGCTCTCCCACTTGCTTTTCTCTACAAGGTTGCACTGCACATCACACACTTATCCCAGACTTCTGCCTGCATTGCCTAACCAAATGCCAGGCACTTTGGCACCCTCTTCTGTCAGGAACAGGAACTGACAAGCAGATACAGTACCTTTCACTGCATGCAATGTTTATATATGACTTCTTTCACATATACAGTGGGAGAAAACAGTATTTGATACGCTGGCGATTTTGCAAGTTTTTCCAGCTACAAGGAATGGAGAGATCTGTAATTTTTATCGTAGGTACACTTCAACTGTGAGAGAATCTAAACAAAAATCCAGAAAATCACATGGTATGTTTTTAAATAATTAATTTGCATTTTATTGCATGAAATAAGTATTTGATCACCTACCAATCAGCAAGAATTCTGGTTCTCAATCAATAACACTCCAAGGCCGAGATGGGCAAGCAGCTTGGTAAAAGGGCAACAACTGTTAGCACAATTATTAGAAAATGGATGCAACACATGTTGACTGTCAATCTTCCTTGATCTGGGGCTCCATGCAAGATCTCGCCTCGTGGGGTAAGGATGATTCTTATAAAGGTCAGGAATCAGCCCAGAAATTCACAAATGGAAGTGTTAAATGACCTGAATAGAGCAGGAACCACAGTCTCAAAGATTACCAGAAGTAACACACTATGCCGTCATGGGTTAAAATCCTACAGGGCACGCAAGGTCCCCGTGCTCCTGCCAGCACATGTCTAGGCCCTTTTAAAGTTCATCAATTGAGCATGTTCCATTGGTGACTAGGAATTCTATTTTAGTTTGTAGGAAATATCCATCAAAAATGACTCTGTTTAGCCCAGGAGGCCCGTATATGCCTATGATAGGTAACCCGACAGTACCAAAATCAGTGGAAGCGGCGCTGATTGGGGTGTTGGGGCTTTTCCCGCCCTCTATAGTTTTCAGGAAGGTGCTTACTGAGACCTCCCTCAAGACTTACCAAGAACTTGTGGGTGACACCACAACAACAAACTTCTCTAGGTTTACTTTCTATCAGCTTAGAAGTCTATATGCTGTCCTCAAGTCCCCACTGGACTTACACAGGCCCCTTATGCCGTTTGAGGAGTGGTGTCTGCAGGGCTCCCCTGGGGCACATGCTTTGTCAAGGATCTATGGTTTATTACAGCCCCCTGCAGTGGGTGAGTTTCCCTTTCAGGCGAGTTGGGAGAGGGAGCTGGGAGGGACCATCGAGGCAGAGGACTGGGAGAAAATATTCTTCCTCTCTCACAAATCATCCGTCTCAGTAAAGGCCCAGGAACTCAATTACAAAATTGTCACGCGCTGGTACAGAGTTCCGGCACTTTTACATTCCCTCTATCCGGGAGTTACTAACATATGTTGGCGATGTCAAGTAAATGTGGGTACCATGTCCCATATCTGGTGGGGCTGCCCTGAGATTCAGCAGTTTTGGATACAAATTTTAGAGCTTATACCCGCAATTACAGGGCTGAGGCTCCGGAACGATCCTGCTGTTTTGCTCCTGTTTCAGATCCCTCTCCCGACCTACGCTCTCAGGTCCCATCTTATCTTATTTCTCCTCCTGGCAGCAAAAATGGTCATCCCGAGATTATGGAGGTCTACAGTGAGGCCGTCTGTCTCCTCTTGGCTGCGAGAGGTCCATGTTCTACAGCGCATGGAAGAGCTTAGAAACGATTCCCCACAATTAGAATTAAGACATCTGCAAATCTGGGAGGACTGGTTAGTCTTCTGTCAGTCTGATCTATACAGATCCTCCTTGTGAGGGTGCCCCTTTGTCCCCCCCCCTTGTGCTCACCTCGTGCTTGTTGGGGATAGTGACGGCCTTGTAAAATCTGCTGTTCTTTTCCGGTGAGACCGACCGGCCCCTTTCTTTTTCTATTACTTGTTGAGCTCCAGCCTGTTATGCATTTGATGATGATTGTGCCTAATTTTTATAGATTATCAAACTAGGTCACCGAACCTGTGTATCATTGAATCTGATTATGCAGACTCTCTTATGCTGAAGGACTCTCAACGCTAGAGAACACATCCAGACTGATTATGTTTCAATGACTGTAGATCCCGGTCTGAACTCTGCTCCAAGCGTGTTTCAACTCTTTCTGTCGGATCCCTGTTACGCATCTTCGTAATGTTTAGAGAGAAGGTGATCTTTGTTATTGAATGCAACGTGATTTGTACTTGTACTCTTTTGAATAAAGCTCTTTTTTTGAATTTGAAAAAAAGTTCATCAATAACCATCTGGATGATCCAGAAGAGGCATGGTAAAAGGTCATGTGGTCAGATGAGACCAAAATAGAACTTTTTGGTATCAACTTCACTCGCTGTTTTTGTAAGAAGAAGGAGGATGAGTACAACCCCAAGAACACCGTCCCAAACATGAAGCATCAGGGTGGAATCAACATTCTTTGGGGGTGCTTTTCTGCAAAGGTGACAGGACGACTGCACTGTATTGAAGGGAGGATGGATGGGGCCATGTATTGTGAGATTTTGGCCAACAACCTCCTTCCCTCAGTAAAAATTGAAAATTGTTTATGGCTGGGTCTTACAGCAGGACAAGGACCCAAAACACACAGCCAGCGCCCGTGGCTTGAATTGTGAGCCATAGGAGCACCCGTGACAGTACCCCCCCCCCCCCCCTCTTTTGGCCCCCCTCTTCCTGGCCAGAAGGAGCCTCTGAAGAAGCGAACGGTCCACAATGTTATCCTCCGGCTCCCACGATCTCTCCTCTGTGCCAAACCCTTTCCAATCAACAAGGAAGTATCGCTTACCCCTGAATGTCTTCATGGCCAGAATCTTGTTTATGGCAAAGATGTCAGAGGCATCAGCTTCGGACTTAGAGGTGCGATCTTCCAAACAAAACCATTCAGGATACACGGTTTAAGCTAGGAAACGTGGAAAGAGTTCAGAATCCACATCGTGGGCGGCAGTCGGAGTTTGTAGGCCACAGGGTAAACCCTCTTCAAAATCTCAAAAGGGCCGAGGAACCGGGGACCCAGTTTGTAAGTGGATTTTCAGGCGAACAGACTTGGAGGAGAGCCACACCTTGTCCCCAGGAAAAAATGTCAGAGAAGGCCTTATATACTTATCAGCTCGCTTCTTCATCTGAGCAGAGGCCCGTTGCAATGATTGCCACGTGTCATCCCTGATGGTCTTCAGGTCACGGACCAACGCATCCACAGCGGGGTTGTCCGAGGCAGGATGTAGCCCGTACACAACGAAGAATGGCGAAAGAACCAGCCAACTCGGAGTCCAGGGAATTGTTGGAGAATTCTGCCCAGGATAATAAGCTTGACCAGTCGTCCTGCCATGCAGTCACAAAATGGCACAGATAATTCCCCAGGATCTGGTTGACCCCCTCCACCTCTCCATTAGACTGCGGATGGTAGGCAGAGGAGAAATCCAAATTCACCTTAAGTTGGGAGCAGAGGGTCTGCCAGAATCTGGACGTGAACTGAACCCCTCGATCCGAAACAATATGAGAGGGAAGGCCATGCAACCGGAATATGTGCTGAAAAAACAGAGTGGCTAGACGAGGAGCAGAAGACAAACCAGGCAGTGGGATGAAGTGTGACATCTTAGAGAAACAGTCTGTAACGATTTCCAACCAGGATGGCTGGAAACATCCAGGTAGGGCGGATCCTCTGGGCCCACTGCAGGCGCAAATGGTGAGACACGTGGTGGGTAGCCAAATGCAGGACTGGATAGCCGGTGCTGGAACGGAGACAGGGCACCACAGGTGTAGCTGTTAAATGTATGCACAGTCCAGGTGTAGCTGGTGAACGTCCAGGAGGGTAGCAGACTAAGTATGGTGTCAGGTATCAACAGGTATTTGGCAAACTGGTGCAGTGGCAGATGTCTAGCAGGAACCGATAAATGTACAAATGAGACAGCAGTAATACAGCAGCCAAGGGGTCAAGCTCTGTGCAGGATAGACACATCAACGAACTGACACAGGACAGAGGGAGGAAGTTCCTTTTGTAGCCAGAGGTCACGGGGCACTGGGCCGGACCAGGGAACACTGACTCTTTAAATGCCGTGCAGTGCCACGCATGTGCCCCTAGAGGGGACACGTGTGCCTACAGGATGACGGGAAAAAGCGGGGGAACCAGGGTTTACTGAGACCGCCAGCAGGAACACTGCGGGACTGCCCAGAAATCGGACAGGTAGTGCCAAGAGCCAGGTACACCGGGAGGATGCCGCAGAGGGGCCCGGGGAAACCGGGAGCCCACATGCACCTGACGGCCCCTTAGCGGGGACCCCCGGGCGTGAAACGTGACAGCTACCAATAATAGCGAGTGATCACCCGGCTGGCCCTTCCGCACTCCGGATACCTGAAATTTAAAAGGTTGGGGTCTTGCCTGGGGGGTATTTTGCCGGGGGGCCCTCCGGGCCCGCAAAAAATCAACCCTTGGGTGGAATTATATCTGGGGGGGAACGATTCCCTCCCAAAGTGTCGGAAGAAACGGGACAAGGAAAATCCCCTTTTAAGGGTTTCTTCTCTCCCCGGGCAAAAAAGGATTAAAAAGACAACCGGGAAAAAAAAAAGGGACCACTGGGCTTGAGGGGGGTTTAAAAACGCTGGCTGTCTGGAATAGAAAGATTTTTTTTTAGGGTCGGGGGAATTTGGTGACGGGAAAGGGTGGGTGCCCTCCAGGGGGAATCCCCGGCCACTCCTCAAAGCTAGTTTTTGAAGGGGCCATTAGTTCCGACCCCTTTAAAGGGTTTGTAGTTTTTTCTGGGGGGCGGGAGAAGGTTTTTGAAAAAGAACCCAAACACGAAATTTGGTTCTTCCCCTTTAAAAAAGCCCCCAATGGGTAAAGAACGGGCCCCAGCCCCCACTGAAGAAGTGTCCCCTCCAAAAAAAAAGGGTCTCTCCATTTTTGGGGCCAAAGGACAAGAGGGAGGCAGAAGAAAAGTTTGCCTTGACCCGGGGGAAAACCCACCCTTTTTTCAGCTGCTTGGGGCCAGTGCTTCTTTTTTTGCCATTTTTTTTTGGTCAACACCACAATAGGAGCCACAACCAGGGAGAAATGGGGGAATGAACTGGGTAAAAATTTGGCGAAACCTAGGAAGCGCTGTATGGCCCAAACCCCCCCGAAAAGGAGCACCCCATTTGGCAAAACCCCCGGACGGGTTTGGGGCTGGACCATAAGAACCCCTTTGGTCCGAGATGTTTTAAACGAGAAAGGCAGCCGGGTGTGGGGGGAAGCGACACTTCTCCGGGTTTGGCAAAAAGCCCGGGGCAGATGGACGGAGACCGACCACATAAAAGTTGGGGGACTTTCAGGAAAAGATAAAAAATGTTGTCCAAGTACATGAAAAAACAGGAGTACAGGAGGTCTTGGAAAAAACTCTTTTTACAAAATTCTTGAAAGACCTGCAGGGGCTTTTAAAAATAGACCGAAGGGCGGGACCAAAAATTTTCAAAAGGGCCCAAACCCGGGGGTATTTGGAATGGGGTTTTCCCCTTCATCCCCCCTCTCGGATGTGGGCGGTTGAAACCCCCCTTTTCGCAGGCCCCAACTTAGAAAAAGATTTTAAGTTTCCGGGGAAACCGGGGTCAAAAAATTTTTCCGTGATAAAAGGGCCCGCGGGTACCCGGTTTTCTTCAAAAGGTTTTTTTTGTTTCCCCGATAGCGAAAACAGGCTGTAGGGGAACCCTCCTTTTTCCCGGCCACGAAAAAAAAAGGGAATTTTCAATGAACCCTTTTTGGAGATTCTCCTGAATATAGGTCGACATACCCTTGGGTTCCCAGGCGGGATTTTTGGATTGACCCTCCCCCCTGGGGGGGACTGGTTCCAGGTAGCGGATCGATAGGACATTCAAAAACGGCCGAAAAGAAAAAAGGGTCCCCCGCTTGCTTTTTCAGTGAAAAAACGTCAGCAAACTCTTGGTATACCAAAAAAACCCAAAAAAAGGGTTTTCCAGGGGCACGGGTGGAGGGGGTGGGAAGCAACCGGGGGGAGGTGCCACCAACAAGGGTTTTTCCTGCAGTCGGTCCCCAAAACGGGCCCTTTTTCGGTTTTCCCATTTCTAGTGTGGGGGCATGGCGTTGCAGCCCACGGGCACCCCCCAAGGTTCGCCAAAAAACCCGGGGGGGGGAACCCACATAGAACTGTTTTCCCCTCCTTAGGGCAAAACCCCCAATTGAAGAACCACCATTTTAGTAGTGTACTCAATAGCATCATTCAGTAGCTCCCCGTTGACTGAAGAGATGACCAGCAGCTTCCCTAGGTGGCGGGGGGGGGGCCAAAAGGGCAATACTGTTTTCACCCCAAGGTCCCCTAACATCCCCCAAAGGCCCCAAGATTTTTTGCCCTTTTTGGGAGTGGAAGAGGATCCCATTTGGTTTGCAACTTGTGAAGCTCTAGGAACAAACCCAAAAAAGTTAAGGCTGGGGCGGAAAAAAAAGGGTGGCCACACAAAATATTGACACTTTGTGCACAATTTGCCCTTTTTCCCATTTAAAAATTGTCTTGGGTTTTGTTGCCGGGTGGTTTGGGACATTAATGGCTGTGTTTTGTTATTTTGAAGGCACAACAAATTTACCATATATTCCCCGAGTTTTTTAAAACCGACCGGAAATATAAAAACCGAGGGGGAAACCCCTTTTTGCCACAAAAAAAAGGGACAGCTTATTGACTCGAGTAAAAAACTTAAAGGGGGGGAAAATTTAAGCAGCTTTCTGGGGTATTTCAAAAAAAAAAAAAGAAAAACCAATAAAATTACCCTAGGAAAAATTTAAAAACCCCCCATAGGCAGAAAAAAGGGAGGTTTTAAAGGGAGTTTAATGTCCCCCATAGACCCCAAAATAGGGGGAAGAAAAAAGCAGTTTTAAAAATTTCCCCCAAAAGGCAGATATATGAAAGGGAAGGCCCGTTTAATGGGCCCCCCATAGACCAATATAGGGAGGTATAAGGTTTCCCCATAGGCAGGTATAGGCAGGTGTATGTTTCCCCCCAAAGGGAAAGGGATAGGTTTCCCCCTAGGGAGATTAAAGGGAGGTAAAATTCCCCCGGCTTGGGTTAAAGGGAGTTAAAATGTCCCCCCCAGGGTTTGGGGTAATAGGCAGGGATATGTCCCCCTAGGGAGATTATTTGGCAGGTTTAAAAAGTTCCCCCTAGGCTGGTTATAGGCAGGTTTTTTTGTCCCCCCCAGGCAAAAATAGGGCCCATAGGGGTGGGTATAGGGAGTTATATGTCCCCCTGGCTGGGTTTTAAAAGGGAGGAAAATGTCCCCCTAGGCAGGAATTTGGTTCCCCTAGCGGTTATAGGCATTTTTATGTCCCTCAGGCTGGTTTTTAGGCAGGGATAAGTCCCCCTAGGCTGGGTTTTTAGCAGCTATAAAACCCCCTAGGCAAAAAATAGGGCTCATAGGCTGGTTTTTAGGCCCGTTATATGTTTCCCCCTAGGCGGTTATAGGGAAATTTTAATGTCCCCCCAAAAAGACCAATTTTAGTCCCGGGATAGGCAGGGTTTTTTTTCCCTCATTTGGCAGATAAAGGGGAGGTTTAAAGGGAGTTTTTTAAAGTCCCCCATAGACCAATATAGGCAGGGTAAAAGGGCCTCAAGGGGAGGGTTTTAGGGATGTATTCCCCCACAGGGATAAAGGGCCCCTTTGGCAATTATATGCAGGGAATTTTGGTTTCCCTACTTGGGTTATAAAGGGAGGTATTTTTTCCCCCTAGGGTTTATTATAGGCAGGTAAAATGGCCCCCTACAGATTTTAGGGAGGTATATGTCCCCCAGGCGGTAAAAGGCCCGTATATGTCCCCCTAGGGAAGAATAGGTTTCCCCTAGGCTGGTTTTAGGGGTTTATTTTCCCCCCTAGGGTGGTTTTTAGGCCCGCTATAAAACCCCCTAGGGAGGTTTTAGGGCCCAAAAAGGTGGGAAAAGGGGATTATAATTCCCCCCCAGGCTGATTTATAGGCACTATATGTCCCCCTAGGGAAGAAAGGTCCCATAGGCTGGTTTTTAGGCAGTTTATATGTCCCCCCCAGGCTGGGTTTTAAGGGAGGGAATTTTGTTTCCCCCAAAGGGAGGTTTTAGGTCCCATAGGGTGATTAAAAGGGAGTTTTCTGGGCCCCCTAGGGAAATTATAGGCAGGTATAGGTTCCCCATAGGCAGGTTTAAAAAAAAAAAAAAAAAAAAAACAAAAAAAAAAAACAACAACACTTACCTCGTTCCCTGCTGCCCCCGCCTTTCCCGGGGGGCTCCACTTCGTCTTTCCCCCACCCGGCAGGGTGATGGGGCCTTTAGGCTGCGCACGCAGCGTGAGACCCCACACTGCCCCGTTTCCGGAAACCCCGGGGGAGCCGCGAGTCCCGGGAGCTGTCCGGGGGGGGGGCCCCCGCGGAGGGAGGGACGCTCGCCCCTATGCTCCGCAGTTTTTATCTTCCAAACCTGTTGCCGTCCGGAGGGGTCGCATACAAGTGGGAAAAGGGGTCGCCGACAGGGCCACCGCGTGGGCCCAGACGCTGTCAGCGTACTCCCGGGATTTTGGGTATAGCACTCCCTAAGAAATCGCATGGGACAAATGTTCCCCCCCCCGGCGCCCGGGGCCCTAACAGCACCTGAAACACCGGGCAGTGACCCCCAGTATAACCGAGTCGGATTTTTTTATCAATTTTTTTTGTTTGAAAAACTCGCTTTTACTCGAGTATATAAAGGACTCTGTTTTACAAGCCCTTTTCACTGACCCACTTTATACAGAAATTGTATCAGAGTGTCATATCTCCAGAGTTGTCACATGAAAGATAAAATACAATATTTATAAAAATGTGAGGGCTGTACTCTCTATTGTGAGATATAACAACCACTTTGTAACAACTGCTCTGAAATTAATCATTTGGGCAAAAAGCAACAAAAAAGGGTTTAAAAATTCCTTTATTTCCTTTGCCTAAAATGTTTTTTAAGCTAATCATTGTGGGGGAATAACCCATACCAGGATGCCACAGCATGGGGTTAAAAAAATCATTTCAGTGAATACTTGTGTTACCTCTGTGTTTGCATTTGTTTCTACTCTTGCATCCTACAGTGGTTTTATAATAATTTTTTTCAAATCCCCTTTTTTTTATGATTTTTTTTAATTTAAAATTTTTTTTTAAAAATTTTTTCCACTTTCATTGCTTTTTTATTGCCATTATTGTTCTACTGTCTTTTTGTGTCCTTTTACCTCAAAAGTAAAAAAAAAAAAAAAAAAAAAAAAAAAATAAAATTTTTTAAAAAATTTTTTTTAAATATTTTTAAACCATTTCTGAATTTTCCCAATTTAAACCGCAAGGGACAAGAAAATAAATTTTATTCTGTAACCAGTGTCCTGCCAGAATTTATTAGGAGCTTAAGATCCTGGGAGCGAGAACTGGTAATGGCATTTATATGTTAAGAAATAAACGTCACATTTTCTGTTTTTTGTTGATGGGGAAATAATTTTTTCTGAAAAGCTCATTAACACCAACCTTTTGGGGCCAGACATTAAATTTTTGTTTAAGGACAGACACAGTTATTAGTGTGAATTAAGGTTAGGTCCCGCCGAAGGGGAAACTCAGACCCCTGCTCTATATGGGGGGTTCTAATTGAAGCCCAAAAATTTTTCCCGGGTTTAAAAAAACATGAAAAAATGGACACAAAAAGGGGTGACAAATAAATGACCTTGAGATTCACCTATCTCTCTGGTTATGCGAGTGCTCTGCTTCTTAACACTTTCAATGCTGCTGTAGGTAATTTCTGTGCACAATGCACAAGTCCGAGTTAAACTGGTACATTTCTGACATGTGCTTAACAGTGAATGTACAGTTAAAAATATAATTCATATAACCTTTTAAAAAATAGTTTTCCCAACCACCTTTCCTTTTTGCAACATTTTAGGTTTTAAATCACGTTTTGATTCCCTCCCCCCCCCCCCCCCCTCCCAGAGGAAAAAATTTTTTATTTTTTTAATTACATAACCCCTAAAAGGGCTTTTTTTTTTTTGCCAGAAAAGTTGTTCTTTGTAATGGTACCATTTATTTTACCATACAATGTAATGGGAGACAAACCCCCCCCCAATGTTCAATGTGCAGTGTTGAAGCGGTGTTCCTATATTATACAAAGCTTGTTAGGGCCCGAAAAGGGGATGATAAAAATAGAGGGAAAAGGGGGGGGAAAACCCACTAGAAGGGCAATTCCCCTTTTCAGGGGGCAAAAACGTTTGAAAATACCATGGGGTGACCACTTTCCCACCTGTGGTAAAGGGAGCCGGGGGTGGAGAAGAAAAGTATTGGGGGAAATCTCTGTCCCAAAAATCGGGGATAGCCAAAGCAATGTAAAGAGACCACTTATGAGGTAAGTTGTCTTCTTTTCTTTTCTTTTTTTTTATCATGGACTAATGAGCTTTTTTTAGTGTTGGAACACGATCACATTTTTAAATTTTGCGGTCAGGTTTTTACTTCATGGTACCAAATTAAATTTATATTTCCATTTTTTTAAAATACTTTAAAAAAAAAATAAATAACAGAAATTTTTTAAATTTTGCTTTGCATTGCCATTGTCTGAGACCAAAAACTTGTTTTAAAAATTTTTCTGCCTACTGACCTATGTGAGGGCTAGATTTTTGTGGACAGAAGTGTAGGAGGACAACTGTATATAAAAAAAAAAACTTCACATTGGATAAGTACCAGTTCACACCAGTATTCAAAAAAGCTTTTTTTACACACTGGTGTGAATTGGTACTTATCCCATGTGCAGTTTTTTTATCATTCAGTTGCCCTCCTAGTGGATGGGTGAGTGAGCTACTGCTCATTAGTTATCTGTACCTGTTATATTTCTCCAAAGTAGCACTGGGGCTTATATTGCCTCTTACTGGGATTAGTCTATTGTCCAGTTATTGTAAGTATGGCGGTGTGTCTGTGTTTTGTCCCATTTTTCTGTATGTAGCTTTTATTGGTATAATTTTTGGATATATGTGGCTTGACTTCTGTTATATTTTCATAGATTGGATTTTTACTAACATTGCAATACCAATTATATGTACCTTATTTTTTTATAATGTGAAAAGCCGCGTGTACACGACAGTGTACGGAGTGAGCAGGCAGTCAGTGGAGGAGGCAGGAGAAAGAATCGCTCTCTGTTCCTGCCTCCTCTGCTTTACATCAGCCGGCTACAGCGTGATAAGGTAGAGCTATGAGCCGACTGCTGCCTTCCAACCAGTGAGGAGACATAGGAGGAGGCAGGAGTCACTTTCAGCTCCTCCCTCTCAGCAGGACACACACTGTACATATAAATGTGCTGCAGCTTTGGTGTCTTAGGCCCAGTACATATCACATTTGGGTGTGGTTCAGGGGCCTCCATCAGATATATATCACATATACCCCGGCACAAACATAGGACTATATAGGGGAAAGGTGGTTTCTTTTAGACATACAGTCTATTTCCTGAAGTCAGACGAAATCACATTTCCCCTTTAGATTTCTATGGATGCACTGGGGTATACGTTGGGATGGATACTTTTTTTCAAGTACTCTGACGGAGGTCTGTCACTAAGGCCCTTGAACTGTACTAAATGTGTTATGAACAGGGCCTTACTAAAATTTTACTGCAGTGTCTTGATTGTGGCACAACAGCAACTTCACAACTGCTCATGGAGGGACAAGAGCCAGGCTCTATTCCAGCACTGTTTTCCCCTCAGTACTGAGATGAAGCCTTAACTGACAGCCGGTTATAATAATATAATTAATTTTTCCCTCCTCGCCTTCCAAGAACCGTAACTTTTTAATTTTTCATCTACACAGACCTACAAGTGCTTTCATTTTGCAGGACAACATGGTGTCATTGACTGCACCATAGAATACAATGGGAAACCGGAAAAAATTCTAATTGGTAGAAATGTGACAAAAAACATACTTGTGTCATGTTTGTGGAGGTTTTGTTTTTACGGTGTTTACTCTTCAGTATAAATTGCATGTGCACTATATTCTGCAGGTTGATACCAAATATTTAGGGTTTTCATTATGTTTAAGTGCTGTAAAAAAAATCGAAACATTTTCGGTTTTAAAAATTTGCACTACAGTGCTATTTTCTGCAACCAATAACTTTTTTGGTCTTCCATCTATGGACCTGAGTGAGGGGGGAATTTTTTGCAGGCTGAAGTGTAGTTTATTTTGCGAACATTTTTGGATACATGCGATTTTTCGATCACTTGTTATTCCAATTTTAAGGGGAAGCGAAATGACCAAAAAACCCATTAGTGGAGTTTTTGTCTTCTATGGTGTTGAGATTACGGTGTCAAGGATGTTATATTTTATTAGATTGGCTCCATTCCCTGCTGTTACTGGGGGGTGTCAGATGCAATTAGCAGCCTTCTATATAGTGGGATTACTGAGTAATCCTGCTACATAGAACCTTACCGACACCAGGAAGTACTCATACATCATGTGTCAGTAAGGGTATGTTCACACGGGCAAATTTCGGCACGCATTTTGCATTGTATTTGCGCTCTAATATGAGCGAGATGCACGGTGAAATTACGGTAATTACGCCTTCTCTCCCCGCTCGTACAATACGATCATAATGTACGCATGGGTGGACGAGGCGTAATCCATAGTTCTCGTAATTATTGGGCACATTTCCCCGCATATTAAGCGCAGTACACCGCGAAATATGCGGCGAAATGTGCCCCGAAATAAGCCATGTGAACATACCCTTATAGGCACAAAGGGGTCATTATTACCATCTGGGGCGCTATAGATGGGGAATTTGTACAGAGGTAGGAATTGATAGGGAACTGCTGGAAAACTGAGGAGTTTAAGATGTTTATGTGGTAAATTCTGCAGGGACGAGGCTGGGAGAAGTAGTCATGACGATCTGGACTGGATGGAGAAGAAAAAGGAAAAAGAACGACTCTTACCAGAGAAGAAAATTAATTATTAGAGAACACGGTCACTGTATGGTGGTAATATTGGTTATAGCGTAATGGTTTATTTTCAGTAATGGTATGCTGTATTATTCAGTCTCTATGTGGTGGTGATACAGTATGTAGTCATGATATGGTGGTATTATTCAGTCACTATGTGGTCAATTTGTGACGGTATTTGTTCTTAGTGGAATTATTAGTGATATTGGCCGTGGGATTCTGGTTTTGGGCAACAGTGTTACTTGGTAACTGTATAACCATTATTTAGTGGTTTTATACATAGGGGGAGTTCACACAGTGTCTTGTGGCGTGTGTATGTGCGCATTGTTAGCGCTGTTGAAATTTCAACAGTGCAAATGCCACCCAGTAGCCCAAGGCACATCTATGCCTCCTATAATCTGCTATTTGCCAGCACATATATGGTTGAAAAGAAGTAACAGATCACTTCTTTGGAAGACATGTGATTGTAAAATATGTGCCTTGTGAACGATGCCGCATATTTTACATTGATGTCTATGACAACTGTCTTGCACATTGTTTGGGCCATATCTCGGTGAAATCATGGTGTAATATGTTGAAGTAAAACTGGGCAAGGGCAACGTTCAGGTGGCGGAGCAGGTCGGGAGGCACAGTACAGTAGCTTAGGGGTGGGCCCCATGAATCAACTCCTCTGGTGGCCTCAGGTATCCCAGTCCAACACTGATCCTGGGTATGTACTGTTTTGTCTTTGCTTGCTTAGATGCACCATCAACATTGAATAGAACCTGTGGCAAGGCAATGGAGAAGCACTGAGTAGGCACAGGTAGATGATTGAGTCAACAGTGGTGACCATATCGCTGTTTATGACATGTCTATTGCTAACAGATACATATAATTAAATATAGTTATGCAATTGACATAGATAGATGTTAGCATTAGAATAGCTCATTGGGTGATAATGAAGAGCTCAGTAACCTCAACACAGATATTTTCCCATTCAAAATGTTATTTAATAACATCCTAGCTTCATCTATCCTTTAAAGAAGACATTTATAGTGATCCCTTTGTATGAGTGACTCTGTATTTAAAGCCAATAATAATTTCAAATTATGATGGAGTATGGAAAGGTTTATGGTTTGTCCTAATTGAATACAATCATGTTCTTGGCATGATTCTTATATAAAGCTGTATTTTACCTGTATGACTGTTGCCTTTTTTATTTGCTGGAAGTCCTGAATCAATGCTACTATTTCTGCCAAATAGTGAAGTGTGCAGTTCATAAAAATTGTCTGTATTCAGATGCAGTGTTACGAAGTTCTCTCTGTTTGTGTAAATATCGGAACAAAATCTGTTCTTTCACAGCTTAACCGGTTGGGATTTTATAATTTAGCAGCTGCACAAAGCCCGAGGTCTCGATGTGCAATGTAATGGTGTAAAGCACACAGCCACCACAGTTTTCTCAAGCAGTGGGAATTTACTTCTTAGGGACATAAATCATGATTTACCATCTGGCAGTCTGATGGATGAATGATGGTTAGGAAGATGCTGGGAGAATGATAATGTCTTCTTTGCAGAAAACTTGGTCTAAGAAATTATCCCAGATCTCTGTCTGTTATGATGTGTTACGTTGTCTCATACTGCAAGAGAATTTGTTGGAAATTATTTCTAGATGGTATTTTACTTCTACTAGGTTTAAGCAAATGAAGACATTTAATACAGACACTTGAAGAGGTGTTTGGCAGAGCTAGTTACTTATTTCTATAAGGTGACATGTCCAAAAGTTATGTTAACTGCTATCTAAAAAATACTGTGACAAAGTGACTACAGGTAGTTGCCTGTCTCTGCCACTAAGTGGAGCCGTCCTGGTAGAGACGTGCCACCAAGAGCCTGAGCTTGGTGGGGGGAGCCAATTGTTATCTGTCAGCAACACTGGGTTTTGCTGACAGCTGTATATAGCATTGGCTGATATCCAGCCAGTTAAGGGTTGGCTTCCCCGGAACAGCTGCAGATGGGTGGGTGGCTGTTCCCACGTCACAGGTCTCCAGGTTCCATGTCGGAGTTTGAGCCAGACCCGGGAAGGCTATAAAAAGCCTGTCTTTTCAAGTGATCGGGGGTGTGGCATGCTACTTGCAGTTGGAGCAGCAAGGGAGCAAGGAAGGAAGGCTCTTCTTACCCCCAGGCTGGAGGAAGCCTGAACCAGCGGCGACTGGTGGTATAGTGGTTATTTGTGGGGCTGGACGTTAGGTCCAGGCCACGATAGTTAAGGTGGCTATCAGTATAGCTAGTGGCCAGACGGCCTAGGGTTTTGTTTACTCTATGTTATGTTATGTGCTGTGTTATCAACCTGTGCCAAAATAAAACAGGCCGAGTTAAAGAAGAAGACGTTGTCAGTGCCATCCGTTTACGATCCCATGAGCCAAGCGTGGCCAAAATGGCGTCCAAGCATGAGTGAGGCGCTACATATGGTGGAGGATGCGGGCATAATTGGCACTGACTAGACCTGGTTGGCACATTAAACGTGGCATGTGCACAAAGTGGTGCAGAAAATGCAGTTTACATAGGACTGCTGCAGTTTGCATTGGACTGCTGGAGGTTAACTCTGTGGAGCAAGAGACTATCTCTGTGAAGACAGGGGACGCACCCCGGTAAAGAGACTTGCTGCCTGGAAAAATTTTGTTTTACTATGGAGGATATTTTTGAGCTGGTGCGCCGTATGACCACCCAGCAAAAGGCTGTTAATAAAACTAGCCAGTCATCTGAATGCCGAGAGACTGTGGTTGGAGGTTCCGTTGCCAGGGGCAACCAGCCTGACCTCTGTTCTGGATGTCTGCAGAGGGTAACGTGTGCAAAAGGATGTCCTGTTGCTAAGAGGTCCTGGGTCCTTCCCAAGGGTGAACAAAGTCCCAGGAAGACCAGACGGCAAAGGTACAAGGATCCTGTCGTTACTAAGGGCAACAAACCGCGACTGCAGGAAACCGCCACTATCCAGCAGGAGGCGCTGCGCTAGAGAGGCTATAGAGCGGGATGTGTTCCTGAGAGTCCTTTGATCCGGAGGTCAGAGAACGTGTCACCACGGATGCACTGGTTACTGGTGGATAATCTCCCACTGTGGGTGGACATGGACTGCCGCCAAGATGTCTTCAGAGTGCACCCAGACATCGCACCTGGTAAGAAGACTCGACCAGAAACGGGTAAGACCGTTCTAATGCATTTTGAAACCTGTTGTGGGACTGTCATGCATAGCCTGGCGATTTGTGAGAACCTACAATCTGGGTGTCTACTTCGTAGAGACTTCCCCCATTTCGGGCAATTGTGGGCAACAGCCAAGGCATCGGGGAAAACAAGTGACTTCTCCTAGGGAAGTGCCCCTGTGGAGGTAGCTGTGCCAAGTCCTCAGATGAGAGTGGATATGACTGACACAGTGGATTTTGGACTGGAAAAGTCTGATGGACTCTATGTTCAGGACATATGCACTATATTGCCTGTTGCAAAGGTTACTAAGGCAGAAAAGGGGCCTGTAATGAATGGCTCTGTCAGACTACCTGAGCAGGAAGAGGGGAGCGGTATCACAAAGTTAGCTCCAGTTACTGCTAGGTGTGAATAGGTGTCTAGAGGTGCTGTAGCAGAGAGCAGCTCAGGTCTGCCCCTGGAGGTTAGGCTGTCAGGGATAGGCATGCAGTTCAGGCAGAGTGTGGACTAGCTCCTGAAGCAGTGCCAGCCCCAGCTGAAGAGCAGACAAGCTCAAGGGTGCCCCTAGAAGTCATGATTAACAGTGCTGAGAGTATAGCAGAGAATGTGTGTCCTGGAGTGTGTGACAATATGGAGACATGGGTTAACACTACAGACTTAGGTGGAGTTAATGTGGTTGCCCCTAGAAACATGGTATCTCTTGCACCTTCTGCTGTAAAAACGTATGAGTGTGCAGGCCCTGAAGCTGTGTGTGAAGTGTCTGGAGTCCAGCTGGTGAGTGTGTCTGCCAGTGACCCCAGCGCGCTGTGTGTACCTGATTGTAGCCTGCAAGTCACAGGTAATGACGTGCCCAGGGATTGATGGCCACCAGTTCTGTGTGACTGCTGTTGGGCCCAGAGAGGAGCTTTCATGTTTCAGTCTACAGCCTGGAAGTCCTGAGAATGTTTGCACTCCTACAATGTGTGAGGAGACTAATTTAATGAGGGTGTATCCAGACTCTGAGGTGTATGCCTGCATTAATGCAGCCTCAGATAGTGATGAAAATGCCTGTGTAAGGAGAACACGTGCTGAGATCTGTAGTCCCACGGATTTCTTTTGCTCCAGTGGTTGCTGTGTTACCAGTAGCTTTTATTGCCATGGTCACAAAGACTGCAGTGATGGAAGGAATGAGCTGCCAGACACCACAGAGGAGGGTGTATGCTGGAACCCTAGTGAGAGGCAGGTGAGCGGGTTTAAATCCCCAGAAGGTAAAGAAGTGCCTGGTTCCGAGGCAGCTGATCAATTCTCCCCAGAGGTTATGGAGGACAGTAGTAACCGTATCACCGAGGTAGTATGTTCTGTGGTTTGTGGCGACCTACAGGTAGTTGCCATTTCCAGCCAGATACCTGCTAGAGCTATTGATGTTAAACGTGTCACTGAGTTGCCAAATGTGAACACGGCCAGTTTGGTGTGTGAGAGGGAGAACTATAAAGGTAATAGCCGGGCGGTTATGACTGATGTCCCATGTATAAATGTGTCTGCCATTGCCTCCAGCTCATTGTGTGAATTTGATGTTGAGCAGGATGTAGGAGTATCCCAAGTAGAAGCTGAGAGTTCTCCCTTAGAGATGATTATAGGGGATGTGAAAGAAACATCTCCACCCATTGATGCATTGTGTCTGCTTATAGAAAGCACCAGTGAGAAGTGTGCACAGGTGAAGGTGTCCTCTGACACTGGTGAGGTGCCAGGTAATGTCATGGTGGCCGACAAATTGTCTACAGTGTTTGTCAATGATGACTCTGATATTAGTAGAATGCCTGCTGTGGTGAGTCAGGGGTATGGAGGGACGAGCGAGTCCTTAAACATCAGGAACTCACCTGGTAAAGAGGCAGAGGTAATCTGCAGGGCTTCCCTTGATGTTGCAACTGTCTTTAATGTTGATGTTATTGTTAATCTACAGGTTAAGGGTGTCACAGAGGCACATTATGCCACAGTCGGTCCAACTGCACTGGAGGGTATCATCGCTGAGGTGGTCAGTGAGGTAGACCAGATTTCCTCGGGTAGAAACCAGGTAACAGCCGGTAGCCAAGAGGCAAAGCTGCAGGGTCCAGAGAAATTTGAGGCTGTAAGAGACAGGAGACAGTCAGTGAGGACCGGAGGCCTGGTGAGGAAGAGATGTTGGGGACCCATTATAATCCTGCAGACAAAGAGGTAGCAGGTTTTGGCTCAGGTGCGCCCCTAGGGGCCATGATGAATAGCGACCCTGACAGGTGTGCTGTCATTACAGTTTCTGGTGACACTAGGGAGGTTGCTGAGATCAACCAGGGGCCCCTGCCTCATGCTAGACCCAAGATAGGGAAAACTCTGCCCACTGGGCACCATGCCAACGTAGTTTGTGTGTGTAAGCAGCCTAAATTATATTGCTGGTAATGGGGTTGTCAGTACTAACCCTGTGAATGTCAGCATGCGGGCTAGGGGTGATGACATCCGTGTTGCAGAGCGGTGGGTTGTGCCACCGGTAAAAACTGGCTATGATCAGTCTGTTGCCCGTTGTAGGGTGAATGCATGGGATGAGCCCACAGCTAGGTATGTGACCAATATCGTCTCTGCCCCTGAGGTTGTAGGGAAGACGTTGCCCCAAAATAAGAGCTTTGACCCCGGAGGGAGCCTGGGTAATGTCAGAAAGCCCTATGGGCTTTATCAGAAGGGAGGGATGTGTGACAAAGTGACTACAAGTAGTTGCCTGTCTCTGCCACTAAGTGGAGCCGTCCTGGAAGAGACGTGCCACCAAGAGCCTGGGCTTGGTGGGGGGAGCCGATTGTTATCTGTCAGCAACACTAGGTTGCTGACAGCTGTATATAGCATGGCTGATATCCAGCCATTATGGGTTGGCTTTCCCGGAACCGCTGCAGAGGGGTGGGTGGCTGTTCCCGGGTCGCAGGTCTCCAGCTTCCAGGGCGGAGTGGGGGCCAGACCTGGGATGGCTATAAATAGCCTGTCTTTTCAAGTGATCGGGGGGGTGTGGTCTTCTACCTGCAGTTGGAGCAGCAAGGGAGCAAGGAAGGAAGGCTCTTCTTACCCCCAGGCTGGAGGAAGCCTGAACCAGCGGTGACTGGTGATACGGTGGTTGTTTGTGGGGCTGGACGTTAGGTCCAGGCCACGATAGTTAGGGAAGCTATTAGTATAGCTAGTGGCCAGACGGCCTAGGAATTTGTTTACTCTATGTTATGTTTGTGCTATGTTATCAACCTGTGCCAAAATAAAACAGGCCGAGTTAAAGAAGAAGACGTTGTCAGTGCCATCCGTTTACGAAAGACGGCGATCCCACGAGCCAAGCGTGGCCAAAATGGCGTCCAAGCATGAGTGAGGCGCTACAATACATTCACTCAGAATTGTAACCATGATAATCTCTTCCATAATTCAATAATACGTGAACATTATTATTATTTATTTTAAAGGGCCATTAATTCCAGGCTGCTGTCCATTTGAAGGGGGGGCAGGGTACATACATAACATATGTCAAACAAGGACAATGACGACAATAGATGACTAACAACTGGTAAAGAGGGAGAAAGGGAACCCTGCCCACGAAGGCAGGTAAGAGACAGAAGGTAAGGGGTAGACGTTCCAGAGTATGGGAGATGCTCATGAGAAGTCTTGGAGACGGTTGTGTGAGGAGCTGATAAGAGGAGAGCAAAGAAGAAAGTCCTGTGAGGAGCGGAGATTGCGTGAGGGCAGATATCTGGAGATTAAGGCAGAGATGTATGGGGGGAGAGGTTATGGAGAGCCTTGAAGGTCATGGTCAGTAACTTGAAATGAATTCTCTGGGCAATAGGTAGTCAGTGAAGGGACTGGGGAGAGGCAGAGGAGTAACGAGGAGAGAGGTGGATAAGATAAGCAGCAGAATGGAAGATATCCTGAAGAGGGGACGCCACTGAGAAGGTTGTTGCAGTAGTCTAGGAGGGAGATGACAAGGGCATGGACTATTGGTTTTGTAGTATCAAAGTCAAAGAAAGAACAGATTCAGGAGAGATTTCCCAGGGGCAGGCGGCAGGCAGAGGTAAGGACTTGAATCTGTGGTTTGAGGTATAGGGAGGAGTCAAAGATTATCTCAAGGCAGATGACTTGTAGGACTGGTAAAAGTGTAGAGTCCTTGACAGTTTTTGATAGATCTGGTGGGGTGATAGAATGGGATGGTGGAAGGTAAATTGATATTATCTGAATTGATATATATCTGAATTGATAAATTCAGTTTTCTCCACATTTAGTGTTATGAGATGGGAGGAGAAGAGGGAGGATATCTACTCACTGGGATCCTGGAGAGCAGAGAGTTAACATCCGGTTTAGGTAGGGTGATGGGATCGGAAACCAGATTGCAGCAGGTCGAAAAGACAGTTGGATGAGAGATGGAAGAACAGTTCAAGACAGACATGCTGTTCTTGGAGTTTATGGAAGGCAAATGGAAGCAGTGAGATATGGCAATAGTTGGATAGAGAGGAGGGGTCAAGAGATGGTTTATTAAGGATGGGTTAGATGGTAGCAGGATTAAAGGAGTAAGGGAAGATGCCAGAGGTTAATGGTAGGTTGAAAAGATGAGGGCTGGGATCGTAACAGCACTATATCTGGGATGAAGTGCGATAGCATTGGGTTAAGATTACAGGTAGCGAGTTTGGATTTGGAGAATAGAGAGGAAAGCTTGTCATGAGTGACAGTGGAGAAGCACATTGTGCAGATATAGAGGTGGGGACAGTACAGGTATAGAGGTGGGGACAGTGCAGTTATAGAGGTGGGTAGGGACTATGGGGGGAAGCTTTCTCTGATGAGGTTGATCTTTAAAACACTATCAGGAACTGGACTTGTCTGGATTTAAATTCTGAGTCGGTAAGTATGTGCCAGTACATATGGGGATTCCTGGTCAGGTCAGAAAGGAAAAGTATCTTGACATTCAGAGATGGATCAATTTTATTACATATACTGCATATATTGTAAACGGTTGCCGCTCTGGGATCACAGTAGAGTCCAATGTGGACAGAGACACAAATGGATTCTGGTTCAAACAAGGGTCTTCCTGAGTTCTATTAGCACAGCAAGTATTTATCCCATGTATGTGCCAAACACACACAACAGAAAATAAACTCCTGCTCATCTGTGGACTGACTTCCATAATGTAGTTTCCCTCTCTACACCTTATAGTCAATCACTGGCAATATGCGAGCTCCAAGATAGCTTTAGTGTGTTCTTTCCCAGGTCAAACTCCTTAACCTGTGTAGCAGAATACCTGGTCAGCTGACTAGCCGACTTATAAAGGCCAGCTAAACCCTGGCTTGGAACGCGGCTATTAAGCACCCACCCAATGCTTTGCTTACTCCCAATAAGAGCCGTCCCAGGTTTTGGCTGAAGCAAACCATACTAACCGTAAATCGGTGCCAACCACTTACTATGGCTGACACAACATAAACGAACGGCTCCTACCTCACCAAGACCAGGTAACCTTGGTGACATGTCACTTATTACCTTTTCGCCATGTGTATGCAAGAAACCTAGCTGGAATGTACATACCATTATGGATCTTCCCAGCTGCCACCTTACATATTCCTCCCTCTGCTCAGACCTGTGGGGAGGAGCACCTTGTGCTTCCAGGCAATGAGTATGTGACAGTGAGTCCATATTGGCTTGTTGGGAACCGGGGTGATTCTGTACACAAAATTTAAAGTCATGTAAAGCGAGAAACCACCTTGTCACCCTAGCATTTTTCCCCTTATTCTGGGCCATCCATTTCAGTGGGGAATCATCCGTGACCACCCTAAACTGTCTTTCCCTCAGGTATTACCTTAGAGACTCAATTGCCCACTTCAAAGCCAAACATTCTCTCTCTACGATAGCGTAGTTCTTTTCTGCTGCCATCAGTTTCCTGCTTAAACAAACCACGGGGTGTTCTTCCTCATTAACCACTTGGGTTAAGACGGCTCCCAGGCCTGCATTGGAGGCATCTGCCTGTACTACAAACTCTGCCTTGAAAATAGGGGCCTTTAGTACCGGTCTTTTACAAAGTACTTCCTTCAACTTTTGGAAAGCTTCCTCCAACTTCTCGTCCCACTTTACCATGGAAGACTTAGGGCCACATGTAAGAAAACTGTCTAGGTCTAAAATTCACCTTGTTTCCCATAGCAACCAATCACAGCACCCTTCTCATTTTTCCAGCAAACTATATGAAATGAAATGGGCACTCTGATTGGTTGCTATGGGCAACAAAGTGAATTTTAGACCCAGACAGTTTTCATACATGTGGCCCTTAGACTCTTTAGTAAGGTCTGTAAGAGGAGCTGCAATTAAAGCAAAATTTGGCACGAATCTTCTATAAAACCTGGCTATCCTTAAGAAGGAATATTTGCTTTTTGCACACTGGTGTAGGCCAACTTTTAATAGCCTCAATTTTATCAAGTTGGGGCTTAATGATTCCCCGACCTATGCTGTACCCCAAATATCAACACTTTTAGAGAACAAAGTATAGCTGGTCCTACAACTAATCAGTGTGGTAAAGAGGGAGGGACTGCAGGTACACAGTTACCACCCTTTGAAAAAACGACCTTTTTTTGTCTTATTTTAAAAGGATTTTTTTTTTCCCCTCTAAAAATCCGTTGTAGACTGTGGGAGGGATGGCCCCAATGAAGGCAGTGATATTTGCTGTGGAAGGGTATTCACAAAAAACATGGAACAGTAGTACATTCCCCTTTATTCGGGGCCCCCATTTCGGGTAACAGGCTCCAAAAGTCTTTTCCGGGAATTTCCAAATTTGTAAGTTCCTTTGAAGCAAGCTCCGGCTGATCCCGCCCCTGGGGTTTTTCCAAACCTTGGGAGGGCCCAGGGGTTTGGAGGATTTCAAATGATTCTTGAAAAGGGGGTTTTGGCCCGTTTATAAAAGAAATCGTGGATCCTAAACCCGCTAAGGAAAGGGGAATTTAAACAAGAAGAAAATTCTTCTTTATTAGTTTTATAGAACAATAACCCCCTTTCCCTGATTCACCATTAAGAATTCCTCGATTTTTGCTATCCAACAAAGTGTTTGCCCCAAGTTTTTAAAAGGAACCGAAGGCGGAGGCTGAATTTAAAGAAAAATTACGATATCAAAAACCGGAACTAGGGAATAAACAGAGGAATTAATGCATTTTTAAACAAATGGGTTAAGACCCGACTAGTAAAAATAACCTTTGAAAAAAGTAGGGTTAAACAACTAATTCATTAAAAGGGGGACTGCAATAAATTAATTTAATGCCCAAATTTTCAAAATATAACAGTTGTGTGCTGTCCCCGTTCTAGATAGGCAGCCTTTTGTGTTATTTCCCCTTGGAAAGTTCCATTTTCTATGTGTGTTCCCTTTACGTTTCACATAATAGCTTTTATGCCTGATTGATAACTAATTCTGTTTATTTCCCTGTTGCCTTAATTTAAACTTGCCTCACTGTTTGTACTGCACATCCAAAAGCTGTGGAATTCAAACGCGATGTTACATAAAATCTTATACAAAAGAACTATTCTTCTTTTATTTTTCCACCCTTAGCGCTCTTATCACCGATTCCTTTTCTACTTTAACGGCCAAATCCACGGTCAATATCACTTTGGAAGCCCTGTAGTTTTATTAACAGGATGTAGGATTGGATAAAACAACTATGCTTCAACAAGAGTAGAGATGAGATGGCTGATGAAGTCCTCTCCGTGCAGACATGAGGTGAAAGAGTTTCTTCTTCCCATAATGCAAAGAACTTCCTCTTGAACAGGAAACTATAAACATTTGTGAAACCCTTTAACAAAAAAGCCACAAGGTGGCACCAAGGCATTAATTATTTTAAACAAATTTGCATGTAAACATGTCTATGAGCAGCCACTCTCCGCCTGGCGTCAATTGATGCCACTAACAGAGTGATCAGAAGAAAACAGTAATATGAGTTCAGTAACTGGTCTGAGGAACAAAACGCCATTGTTTTGGACAGGTTAATCTTCTGATTCATAACCCCCTGTTGTTGACATAGACATAAAAAACGTTTGGGTTTTCATTGTATATATAGCCCTGACTATTTTGCTACCTGTTAAAACTCACATTTTTTATTTCCATGTTCAGTTTTGTGTGATCAGTTCGGCAAGCTCAACTGCTAATACTGCAGCACCAATTTTAGTCTGGGTATTGTGTGTTTCAGGGAGTGGTGAAAGTTTTGTTTTGCCCATGACGAATCCAATGTGGAATTGTCCTTTGACATCTATTGTCTTCAGAGTTTTTGTATTTGAATTTCAATGGATGGAACAGGTGCATATAAACTTGCGACACGAAGACTAGATAGAGTAGTTAGAGAGTTCTTCCATTGTATCCACGTTCTTTTTTCAATAGGGATTGGATGTCCCAGTCTAAAGTATCACGGGTTAAGTCTCTGAGTATTGCTTTACCTTGAATAGTGACAGGACCCGGGCAAATCCAAAAGGGGTCATACAAGCTGTTTATGGTAGACAAACTCCTCTTCGGGTAAACGTTTTTTCTTCCTTTGCTTATTTGGGAAAAAGTAAAGGTGTCAGACTGTAAATCCCAGAGAAGTCCAAGACTAGTTGCATAGGAAGAGTGTCAGTACTCAAATCTAAGTCTTTTAAGTCATTCAGTAGTCAAGTGTTGGAAAGGCTTCCATTAATTCTTTACTGTTGGATGCAATTTTATGAAGGTCTTAAGTTTGAATTGGCAAGCATTTCTTGGGCTCCTTGAGAAAAACTGATTGCAGCCTCATTTGTGGGTAGTGATTTTAAAAGTCATCCACATAAAATTTTTTCTACAAAGTGTCTAACATCTGATCCATATTCTTTCTCACCGCTCCTTGCGGAATGTTTGAGCCCATAAATGGCTACTGCAGGTGAAGGGCTGTTACCAAGATAATGTACCCGCATGCGATACTCTTGGGAACTTTGGAAGGATCATTGTCTCTGAACCAGAAGAATCTTAAAAAGTTTCTGTGTTCTTCTTTTACCAGGAAGCAACAGAGTCTTTACGAAAGCGAAGAAGTACTCCAAAGAGTCAGTTGTTCAGGTCTGGCCCTGACAGAAGGACATTGTTTAATGACACCACCATCGTGCTTGGCACTGGAGTCGAAAAACTACTCTTTTTTTGACTGGTTTCTTTGGGTGGTATACTCCGAATATGGGCAAATACCAGCACTCCTCAGAGTCTTTTAAAGTAGGGGCTATCTCTGCATGACCATTCTCAAAATATCTCTCCATGAATGTAAAAAAAGTTTTCTTTCATATCTGGTTTTCTCTGAAAATTACGTGTGAGAGAAATGAAGCGTTTGTAAACTTGTTCCCCTGTTGTTAGGTAAGCGTGGTCTCACAGTCCTGAAGGGAGAAAAGGAGCAACCCCAAATTTTTGGAATTTCTTTGGTTATTTCCTTGCTCCATTATTGTTAGGAATAGTTTATCTTCAAATGACAATTGCCACCTGATTGTCCTCTTTAGTTCTCTGGAAACTGTGATCCCAAAATGGTCTTGGTCACTGTCACAGGATAATTGTCACATGAAGAGCCTATGAAGGGACAATGGTTTTTGAAAGCTGTGTGGTAGCTCTTTGAGGTGGAAATTATTTTCACATGGTTGGAAAAGAGAAGGGCGTCCATTCTCTAGCGTGTTGGGAAGCATGTTGTTAACAAAGATCGGTTTGTGCACATTTTCCCCAGACAAACATCTCCTATAATGACCCATCCTAGATCAAGTTTCTGGGGATATGGAGCATTGTGAGGACCATTAATTTTGGCTTCTAGTTTTGTGAACTCTCAAGATATCTCTTCCAAGGAGTAGGATTATCTGTGCTTGAGCATCAAGTTCTGGTATAATATGAGCTATACACCTCAAATGGGAATGATATTCCGCAACATCTGGTGTAGGGATTTCAGCCCTATTGTCTGGGATCTGGTTTTCACTCGATTATGGTAGGTAAGGGCAAGCAGGTGAGACCATCAATAGACTCTACCTGGTAGCCAGTAGCTCTCCTCCCCGCCGTCTCAACAGTACCTGCACATGTCTTTAGTCAGTAGGGAGAGCTGGGTCCTTTTTATGTTAAACCCTTTCGAAAAAGAGATCTGGCTAGAGACTTGTTACTTTGGTCATCTAGAATTGCATAAATCTTGATTGCTTTGTCTTTGTGGGGCCCGATGGGTAGACTCTGACTAGGAAGATTTTGGAGCAGTACTTGCCACCTGTGAGTCCTTTGCAGACCTCCATACATTGTGAAGAAACTGCTGGTGTATTTGTACTAGCATTCGCTTCCTTCATTATTTCCTCAGTGCTTTCTGCTTGTGTAAAGTCCATGGGGCTGGACCAGGGTGTAAAGCTGTGTTTGTGATCTGTTCTGTCACATTTCTGTACATTTTACACTGACCTTACAGTCCCTTTGGGAAGTGCGATGTCGACAAGCAAACATTGTTTGCATATGTTGTTCTCCTTGAGGAAAGGTTTTAGTTCTTCCATCGACTTTTTTTCCCTGAAGGCTCTGCATTTTCAGTAGGGAATGTGGCTTCCCGTGCAAGGGACACTGCTTACTGGGATCCTTGATCGTGGCTCCTGGTGAAAGGAGTTTGAAAGACCTGTGGAGAGTAATCGTAGGAGAGATATTGTTTTGTGACTGTCACTGGTTTTCTATGATGCTTAAGACCAGGAGGAGTGACACATGACATTGTAAAATCAAAACTTGGATCATTCCTAATCTTTGCTTGCTGTGTAACCCAAAATCCACAAACACACTAATGGAGGAAATTTGGTTTCATTGTGAGTTGTTTATACCTGGACCCCCCGTGTGACCCACTTATTTTTGTAGGTTGTAAGGAAGCTTTTGTACTATGGGTTGACACCTCGGCTGTGTCAAGAAATGCAAGTCCTGGTAGATCTCCCTCTGCTTTTGGCAACCTGTAGTTCCATTAGCAAGTCACTTAGCTCTCTAAAATTTCTGGTATCCATTACTGGCTATTTTAGGGAAGTCATCAATTTTTTTGAACAATGAGCTTTCTATAGCCTCTGCTGAACCATAACACTCATTAGTCTCTCCCAGATCAAATTTTTAAGACCTGTTTCTGGGTAAAAATTTTTGTTAATGTCTCTTATTCTCTTAGCATGCTCAGCAAGATTCCCTTTCCGAGCCACTTTTACAGGAGATCTAACTTTCCTACATGACATCTCCAAGTCTCGATGATGTATTCTGGGAAAGAGGATCGCCAAGCTTTTTTAGTTTTCTGGACGATCGCTGAACTTTACAAGTCCTTTGTTGACCAGCTCACGTTTGAGCAAGAACTTAGCAAAGTCCCTTGTGGCTTGATTGGCACTGAAATGGGTCGCTGGAGAATTGTTCTGGTGTGAATGGGTGTATAATCATACCTGTTGGAATCTTTGCATCAGTCCTGTCTTTTTCATACCCTTTAGGGGGTGAAGAGACTTCCTCTGTGCTGGAATGAAGACTGGATCCTTTGTTGAGTGGTGAAGTCGACTTTATTGTATCACGCTGTCTGCATCCTCTTGCTTGTAGAACTGTGGTCTGAATCAGTTCCCCGCTGCAGGATAGGATGTCTTTGGGTTGGCTCAGCGATGATATCTTTGGTTTTGAGCAGGCTGAGAGCTGCTAATGGAGTGTTGGATGGACGTACTCTGAAATGCGCTTTTAGTGGATCTTGAGGGCTTTGCTCTAGGCCAAGCACAATGCTGTGTCCACTGTGATCACCACCAGGGAGATGCAGTGCTTCTAAGATTTCTGCTTCAGCTATGGCAGGTGCTGTTTCTTTCTCAATAGTGAGCTTCTCCAGTGTTACCTGTAGGGTGTCCTTTCCAGCTCTAATGAGGCTCTTGTTGCGCTCTCTCTGCTGTTGTCGTACCCTCTCTACTTCCAGGGCTGCTTGTTGTCGTACCTCTCTGCTTCCCGTGGGCGCTTGTTGTAACTTCAGTTGCATCTCTTTTCAGTCGAAAGCAGCTCGAGCTTTGCTGCTTCAGCCTTTGCGCGGGCGGGTTTGGGGGCTGCACTGCCGACAAAATGATGCTTTGGGGGAGCTGGCTCTTGATCTTGTCTTTAGAGAAGATTTTTGGCTTTGCGACATGGTGTGACTTTTTAAAGATCGCTGTGTTGCTTGCTTCAGGTGACTGGTGCACGTGGCTGACCTCTGTATAGTCTGGAATCTTCTCCCTTGTTTTTTAGCAGTTGTTTTACTGTCCTGCCCCCACTTCACGTACCCCGGGGTCTATGTGGAGCTCGACAGGCAGCTAAATGCCTTCCCATCTTGTCAATAATTATGCTTTGTTTGAAGTCTGTAGTTTTTATTAACAGGGATTTAGGAATTGGATAAAACAACTATGCTTCAACAAGAGTAGAGATGCGATGGCTGATGATTTACTCTCTGTGCAGACATGAGGTGAAAGAGTTTCTTCTACCCATAATGCAAAGAACTTCCTCTTGAACAGGAAACTATAAACATTTGTGAAACCTTACAAACAAAGGCCACAAGGTGGCACCAAAGGCCTTAATTATTTAACTAATGCATGTAAACATGTCTATGAGCAGCACACTGTTCATTGCTAAGTAACTCACTTTACCAGACAACAACAATAGGATGTGAATACAGAGTCAGTGATGTAGTGGGTGCCCTAGTCTATATTTACATTGAATTGTGTATATCTGGGATAAATGTGGTTAATCACAAGTGGAAAAGTAAAAATAAGTAACAATTGTTAAGTAATGATAATAACAATTGTTGTCACATTGTTGTCCCTTGATATTAAGCTGATTATCTAGTGTCCCCCAATGGTCAATTATAATTTGAATGGAAACCTGGCAGTAAGTGTTCAATTTTCCTGCAGCACCACTACATAGTACATAAAGCATTACACAGTTTCCAGTCACATAAATGGATTGTGTGTCTAATGCAGGACAGGTCTTCCAGAAAGAGATATGCTCTTTGCAATTGCACTCCACCCTGGGCAGAAGATGAGGATCCTGAACACAAGATCTCCTGATTGTGTAGTGAAAACCCCTAGACCTGCCCCCTTGAGGCAAGGTGTAATAGCATATTGGTAAGATCACAATATTACTGCACAAACGCCACTCATATTCATCACTGAACCATCTGCTGTCTCTTTTCATTCTCCTGCTTCTTGCTGCAGGGGACATCTCTCCTAACCCCGGCCCACCCTCCTTTACTGCTCATCCCACCTCCTCCTCTGCCTCCCATAGAAACCCTGCTAATCTGCTTGCTATTCGTTGCACGTCTTTTTCTGCCCCTTTTAAGTGTGCTCTATGGAACGCCCGATCCGTCTGCTGTTCATGACCTTTTTCTCTCCAACTCCCTCAACCTGCTAGCCCTTACAGAAACATGGCTCCAGCAATCTGACACCGCTTCCCTTGCCGCTATGGTGGGCTACACTTCCCCCACACCCCCAGGCCTGAGAACAGGCCGGGTGGAGGAGTTGGCATACTCCTTTCTCCACACTGCACTTACCAGGTCTCCCCCTGCACCCTCCCTCACTTTCCCCTCCTTTGAGGTCCACACCCTCAGACTCTTTCGGTCTTTTTCCATCAGAGTCGCAGTTGTCTACAGACCCCCCCGGCTCTCCCCGCCAGTTTCTGGATCATTTTGCCGCCTGGCTCCCACACTTCCTCTCTACTGAAATACTGTTAGGAATCATCCTCTTGTTTCTATCCTCCATCTTGTATCTGCCTTCCATTTTGTGTATTCATTTTATATAAAGGCATATTAGCCTACAATATTAGAAGGGTAAAGTGAGAGATATCTGCTATTATACTTGGAATGTGCAGACATTACAAATTCTCTCTTATCTATATGGGGCCCCCAGAGAAACAAAGAAAGAATGTCCAGTGTTTCATATCTCATGTGAGCCCCTTAAGAAAGACATAAATGTCTAATAAATATCTCACTGTGGGCGCCTTCAAGACAATGTCTAGGTTTATGAAAAGAAGTAGTATAGTTTGTTATCTTGTCTACTAGTTTTTAAGATAAGACTAATTGGTATACTTCACAAAATTTATGTTCTTCTATATATTGTATGACACTAATTGAAAACTACTAATTTATGATCCCTTGGCAAGTAGCCAGAAAAAAGGTTTATAACTCAATGCATTGGAAATAAACTTGCAGAATTCATTCAGACATACAACTGTGTGTATGTTGTTTGTTTTTTTGTTCCCCATTCAGGCCTGAATATACACCAATTTGGGGCTCATAAAACATACAATAAGGAAACATTGAAATTTCCCTATCAAACCGGGGCCCAACGTGGGGCTCAGAGGGAAGGAAGATGACTTGCTGACCACCCGGACCCAGAGTTGGACTACGGGAGCTCGTGGAACCACAGATCTACAACAAGTCAGCGCTGACAGATGAGAGCTTTTATCTTACCAACTGATCTGTGCTCAAAGTGCTTTTGTTTTCCGTCCGAGTGTAAAGTAAGCTTTGTTCCTTTATTAAAACCCTTTGAGCTTTTTGCAAGAACCTGATAAGAATGGTATGTTGTATGAGTGTGCTGTTGCTCTGTTGCTAAATGGATGTTTGGGCTGTAGTTAGTTTAATTCTTGGTGTTTCCCTGTATGTTGTGTTTCTCATTTGGATTTTGTGGAAATTGAATAGGTCAACAAAAACCAGGGAAGTAGGGAACCCTGGAACCCCTAACTGATCTTTAAAAGTTTCTTTCTTGATAAGACACAGTGTTTTAGAGCATGGAGGAAGTCTTAAGGAATAGAGAGAAACAAGTATAAGACAGAAGGAAGGGGGGGGGGTTAAGCATACGGCTGCTTAACAGCGTACTGCAGGAATTCTGAATATGGAAACACACAGGAGAAACAGGCCATTTGGTTTAAAAGCCCAGGAGATAGTAAAGAAAAGGGCAGGACAGAGAAGGCTGTTGCAACTGGTTGTAGTAAATTGGGTTACAAAAAGCAAGATGTGGTTAATACTGGATTGCTGGATAGTAATCATTGGAAAGACTTTGCTCCATATGGGGGCTGGGTTAAAAGATCACAGGCTTTGTGACATGTTGGATGTTGGGTGAGGGTAAGTAAAGAGATTGAAGAGAGGGTTACGGAACTAAAGAACATAAAGGGGTTATGTATTATGCTCTCCCTGAAAAAAATCCATCTCCCTATGCAGGGAATAGTTTACCGTCCGCTCCAATGAAACCCCTGGAGGCTGGACTTGTACAAGATGGTGGCCAGCAAAACCCTGATTGGCGAGGATTGTTTTAATTGTGGAGCTCCCCGTCCCAGATCACAACCAGGGATATTTCCTGTAATTACCAAAACTGTGTTTATTCCTGGGGTAGCTGCTCCACAGCCCACACGTGAGGAAGGACAAGTGAGAGTGCTGCACAAGCAGATATTGTACACCCCCTATCGCTCTGTACTCAGACAGGCGGTTTGTACAAACCAGATTTACTGCAGATTATAACCCTGGTCCCCCTCTGAGCAAAAAGTCTTATCTCACAATTGCCGGGAACCCTGTCACCAGACTAAGGGGCTTTTTATCGCCATATGGTGCAGATTCAAGTTACTTATAATGCAGCCTGGTGTGATCTGGCCCCCTTATAGCACTAAAAGCTGGGGAAACTATGGCTAAAATGATAATTAATGCAGTTAAGAAAATTGAAAATTAACCTGACACTGCAGCAGAGCAGAAAACTGTGCACAGTGGTAGGGATCTTTGCACAGCTCAGAGATTGGGTAGGGAGAAAACTGAAGAAGACATCCATAGCCCTCTTGATCTGACCCAGGAAAAGGGTGAGTCTGTTGAACGTTTTATGCTAGGCTGCAGCAAAGGTGGAGTGATTTGGGTATAATGATTATGGGAAATGACATTGCTGATACTTTATGGTTACGCTTTTGTTGAGGGACTTAAAACAGCCCCCCTGCAGTCTGACTGAAAACCGCAAGCCAGAGTGGCGGCATAGTGATTCCCCTGCCCTGTTACAAGTGCCAAAGGCCTTGAGTTAGATCTCAGGTCTGAAAAGGAAAATAAAGTATTGCTTGCCTCCATTAGCAAAGATCTGGTCAGGGAATTATAAAGAGGAGGGGGCAAACCAAAACACAATTTCAAATGTCATTTTGCAAAAAACCGGCATTTTAAAGAAAATTGCAATTTTTCTGGCATGCAAACCCCCCTGTCAGACCACTGATAAAAGGTGCCACGCTCCTCAATGAGGAGCTTGGCAACCCTGTACCAGTCCTCCCTTTTAAAAGCTTCAGAAGAAGGTGGGGCAATATACATGAATGGGGAGGTGTTTGGGGAAAAGAAATTCCTTTCCTAGTGGATACAGGGGCACCCCTATCAGTCATTCAGGGATGCCCATACCTTCTGATTGAGGACTGAGAAATCACAACCCTGTTTTAGGACTAGGGGAAAAATAAAACTTTACATGAAACAGCACCGCTTAATTTTAAAGTTCAAAGGACAAAATGTAGTCAGTAAATTGCTTGTCAGTGATGATATACCACTTTCTCTGTTGGAAACTGATGTGTTACAAATTTTTGGTGCCAGTATTAAATTTGAACCTAGCGGTGAAGTAAAGGTAAAAAACCTTCAGCTACTACCACTGATAAATTTTGCATGCTGGCTGCTTTGTTGTCTGAACCACTTTCTGTTTTTTTTTTAACAGGGGAGGAATCCATCCTACTTTCCAGGTACCTGATAAGTTTTGGGCGCGTCAAAAACAGTATTGGTAGGCTGCAAGTAGCTCCCGAATGGTATATTTAAAACCAGGTTGTACTCCTCCTAGGATAGACAATATCGCCCTCCGTATTCCACAAGAGGATGCTATTGGTCAGCAAATTGATGAGTTATTGAAACTCAAAGCCATAAGGAAACAACATCCCCAGCTAATACTCCATTGTTTCCAATCAAGAAGAAAACGCCAAAAGGAAACCCTGATACCTATCGTTTGTTCATGATTTAAGGGAAAATCAATAAGGTCACTGTATTGGACACACCCTTGGTCGCCAATCCAAACACAATTTTGGCGCGGGTTGCCCCCTACAGCTGCCTACTTTAGTCTTATTGTTTTGGCTAATGCCTTTTTCAATGTTCCATTGCACCCTGACTCCCAATATTTGTTTTGCATTCACATTCAAAAATAGCAGTTTAAATGGACAGTTTTGCCACAGGGGGCGCACAACTCCCCTAGCATGTACACACAAGCATTGCAGTCAGTCCTGCAATCATGGGATCAACCACTAGGTGCCCGTACTTCTGCAGAAATGTCGATGATTTATTGCTGTGTGCAGACACTTTGCCAATCTCCCAAACAGCTACAATCGTCTGCTTACATTTCTAGCGGACAGTGGCTTGCAAGGCCTCGCGGGAGAAAAATTGCAATTTTGCAAAATAAAGGTTGTGTTCTTGGGTCACTGCCCTGTCACAAGGTCCCAAAACATTTGACTGAGGAAAGGAAAACTGTTTATACAAGCTTTGCCTGTTCCAAACACACTACAAAAATTTTGAGAACTTCCTTTGGGCCTAGTCTCATACTGTAGGCCTTGGCGTAGGTCTGCCCCATTTTTATGGAACCGTTGTATGCCTGTCTTTCTGCTGTTCCTTTTTCTCTTTCCCCACAGGCTATTGACAACTTCCACTCTTTGAAGGTTGCCATCCTCTCCTCTCCAGCCCTTGGAACACCAAACTACTCTTTGCCCTTTTCTCTCTTCTGCACTGAGACTTTGGGTCATGCAACAGGTGTTCTCACATAACAACACGGTGGGAGACCCAGACCTTTGGGATACTACTCCATATGTCTGGACACTGTAGCACGAGGTGCCCCCTCATCTGTCAGGGCCGTAGCTGCAGTGCAGGCACTTGTAGAAAAATCCTCAGAAATCACCTTGACATATTCCCTTGCTGTCTTCACACCTCATGGGCATTCAAGGCATAACTGACACAGGTACAGCCAAACACCTCTCCCTTTTGGGCCCGACACATTAAGATGCCATTTGCCCTATTGATGCCACCACACATCACATTCCACAGGTGCACTACATTGAATCCAGCTACTCTACTGCCAATAATTACATGGATTCAATGGGGGAGGGCGGGAAAAAAAGTTTATTTTGTAAAATCCTTAACTGACACAGATTGCATTTATGCCACACATGAACATGATTGTATACTCTATGCAACAAGAAACAGTAGGATTTGAAAATGTTGATGAAACACCTTTGGCTAATCCTGATTTGAGTTATTTGTAGATGGCTCCAGATTGCAAGAGATGATGGACGGGTTTCCCTACTGGATATTCTGTGGTCACACAAAATGACACAATCTTGGCCGAAGCGCTTCCAACCCCATGTCTCTGCGCAAGAGGGGGAGCTTCGAGCACTCTCTGAACGGTGTAGAAGTGGCGAAGGGTAAGATGCTAATATTTACACAGACTCTAGATACGCTTTCGGCATCGCACACGACTATGGTTTCCCCTTTGGAGGCAAGAAGTTTTCTGACTCTTGTGGACAACCCATCAAGAATGGTGCAGCAGTAAAGGAGCTTATGGACTCTCTACTATTACCAGAACGTGTGGCTATAATCAAGGTAAAGGCTCATACCAGACACGACACCCTCGAAACTAAAGGAAATGCCTTTGCTGACAGTTGGCAAAAAAAAAGCAGCTCTGAAACCGTGGAAGAAAGAAAAAGAAGAAGACGTGGGAAAAAGGGCCAAAAAAATGCTTGAAATCAAAGACCTGGAGGTGAGTGTCTTAAAGACTTTGTCTACACAGGTACAGCAGAAGAAAAGAAGAAATGGATGAGATGGGGGCTAAAGAGAAAGATGGCAGATGGGGGAACTCCACAGAACCTGCCTGCCACGAGCCCTGTTCCCGATGATGGCGCAAGTGGTCCATGGAAAAACACATCTATCAAAAGGAGCCATGATTGCCACTGTTGACAAACTTTGGATAGCTCCAGGATTCAGCACTGCTGCTGCGAGACTCGTACAAGGTTGTATGATTTGTGCCACTGAACAATCCCGGACAGACTGGTAAGAACACCCGAAAACATATGCCTAAGTCACTTCTATCCTTTTCACAGAGTTCAAATAGATTATATTCAACTCTCCCGTGGGCAAGTATGAATATTGCTTGTATGTGTTGATCTCCTTTTCAGGATGGCCGGAGCATTTCCTTTCAACGAAAAGCCCACTCCAGGTAAAAAGCAAAGAAACTTCTGAGTGAGGTTGTGTGCAGGTATGGAGTACCGGAGGTAATTGAATCAGACAGAGGTACCCATTTCAAAAGGGAATGTTATTGCAAACAATAAAGTCAGCCCTAGGGATAAATTAGCGTACCACCCCTTATCATCCCCAGAGCAGTGGCCAAAAAGACTAAAAGGAACATTAAAATTAAAGATTCAAAAAGCCATGAGTAGACAGGGAAGCCCTGGACAGAGTGTCTTCCCTTAGCCCTTTTTCTCGGTAAGGTACGTGCCAAACAAAGTGACAGGCTTGTCTCCTATGAGATACTATTTGGAAGTGTCCCCCGATTAGGTTACACTTCCCCCAGCAGATGCAACTCCAGCATTGCACATTGACCTCCTATGTGCAGTCGTAGTAAAAGGTTAAAAGTGAAACATGATCAAGTGTATTCTTCCATTCCAGACCCGATTCCCTAGAGGGAACACACACTCATGAGCCAAGAGACTGGGTGGTGATAAAGATACACGTGAGAAAAGCATGGGAGCTAAGGTTTGACGGTCCCTTCCAAGTACCCGCTGACCACAAGCACTCGGTGAAACTTGAAGGAAAGCCGAATTGGATCCATGCTTCTCACTGCAAGAAAGTGTCTACACCCAAAGATGACGACTCTTCTGATGATGCTGCTGCAGCTGATCCTGACAGAGGGAGTACACAACACACTTAATAAAGAATGGGACAATAAGTTCATAAAACACCACATGATTCTAAATGAAGGACTAAACGTAATCAGATTGTTGGATATGTACACCAAGCCCCGTGTCAGCCTCCTCCATTTCCCTATATGGCTGTTCCATTGATCAAGAGGAAATGTTTGATGTATGTAGTCAAGAAGATACCATGTCATATTTCATGAATGACCCCACACTCTAAACAAGTTAACACTAGTGTTCCCATACCAATTGTAGGTTGGGTTTTTCCTTACCCTGGTGGATGGCCAATGTAGTCTAAACACAGGGTAGACAGTAAAAAGGCCTTCAGAGGGGGTAGTTGGGTTCCAGGACACTTAAAAGAAGTTGCCTTAGGAGAAAATTCCTAGTGAAGTATCCAAATTGCCTTTGGGAGAAACTTCAGTAAGCTGGAAGCTGCTTCCATAGCATGGAATCCTGCATTATTAGAAAGGGTTAAAAACACAATGCTCTTGGAATGGCCGATTCCTTTTTCCCTTCTGCAAAGGACGACTCATGTCTCAACATAGCTGGTACTGTATGTCCAAATTATGATCATGACACATCCTACAACCTAATCTTAATAATTGTGCTACCTCTATAGGATATTGTAAACCCATGGGAGAAAGAAAATGGTGTTTAGTGTCCAAGGTAACACGATTAGTACACTATGCACATCAATTAAGAAAAAATCCAAAAGGAAAACAACGGGTCCAGCGATGGATAATCTTTAAGCCAAGTTTACTTATATGAAGGCACAAATAGGAGGGTACAGACAGGGATAAAGCACCGACGCGTTTTCGGGCGTATAACGGAAACCCTTGTTCACGGGTATGCTTTCACAAACAAAATGACATTCTTAAATAGTTAAACGGGGGGTGGTCTAGTGATGACATCACTTCCTCCCGCATCCAAAATGTATTGCACATGAACAGCTCACCTGTGTTACAAACAGGAATAAAATGCATGACAACATATGATAATATATCAATCAATAGATGTATGCCAAGTCAAACGGCTATTAAGACCCCGTGGGGCATGTGAATTAAATTTAAAAATCACT